>JAJJMC010003557.1:3676109-3712537 GCA_023531435.1 Papaver californicum
TTGATCCATTTTCCCGGGTGCTTTGAACACTTTTTGAGCCAATTTTTTCACAAATCTTTATTCTTCTAATGTACCTACAAAAGCATAAAAACACGTAATAGACACACAATCGAATACTAACTCACTAGAAATTAAGGTGCAATTTAGACACTAAAATGTGTCTATCAGTTGGTCCTGGTTAAATCTGCGGATTCCGGAACAAATACTCACCCCTAGCCATTATGACCCAAAGTCAGTTGCATAACCCAAAATTGGGCCCATGAGCCAAAATCATGTATGTCAATCCTATCATTCTTATGGTTAGGGGTGAGCAACGGATGGGTGAATGCGGATTTGGTATCACCGGCATCCAATCCATCCAAATAACGGATTTTAAAAATATATTTGCGTTCAGTCCATTACCCAACGGGTTTAATACCCACGGATGAATGGATAAACCGGATGAATGCTGATGGATTAGCGGATTTCAAAATATAGTAAAAAAAAACTAATTTATTTTTAAAACTCAGTGTGTTTTTTGTTTGTAATGGTCATGTGTTTATATATACCAAGTTTACAAGAAAGAAGACGGAGAAAGTTGGAAGAATAAAAATATATAGATGAAAATCAACAATTCTTGATAGGATCCACCTTTTTTTTTCTTCTCTTTAAACAAAAAATGAATCCTCATAAGTCGATTTGCTTTTATGTGCATCAGTTAATAAAATTTATATCTAATAATTGAGATTGTGTTTTATTACAAGGCAATAATATATAAAGTGTATATACTAAGATGATAAAGAAATTTTGGATAAACACTTTAAATAATAGAGTAATGTTCCAACACTATCCTCGGCATTATCCAGCTAATGATCTTTTATATTTATATGTGATATCAAAACTATCCCCTGGACCGGATGTCCAACGGATGGATGATGTACCATCCACATCTAATCCGTAAAAAAAATTAAATTTATAAATTCATCCATGTCCAATCCATCAAAATACGGGACGAATGTCCATCCACTAAAATTCGGATAAGACCTGATGAAATCTACAAATATGGTTGTTTTGTTCACCCTATTTATGATATAATATAAAGTGCCTTGGTGCTTCATTACCTTATATGGTATCACTTCTTCATTTTCTTCTTCTTTTTGTGATCCCCAGTTAGTAAAAATTGATCCAGTATAGCAGTCATCTTAAATTCATATTAGAGTGAAAAATAATTAAGCATCTATATTTTCTTCAGCACGAAATAATTTAACTGGGTTAAATTAATCAATATATGCCAATGCACTTTTCATGAGGTTGTTATTAAATCGTAACAATTGACAATCCTTATATATAAATTAAACCAATGAATCTAGCTAGGGAGATCATTTACATGCGCGGGGCATGCTCGATCTAGTTGTTGGGGACAAAATGATGTTCGCCTGAAGTGATATCATCACGTCCCGAAGCGACGTCATCATCCCGACCGTTCTAGCTTGGTCCGATCATCTATGCACGATCATCCATGCCCGATCATTCGTGCCCGATCATCCATGTCCGATCATCCGTGCCCGATCATCCATGTCCGCACCAACTTTTGGATAAAAGTCATTTTGAAGATAAGGACAATAAGAACACGTGGGGGATCCCGTTGACACATGGCAAAATATGGTGAATCTTCTTCGACACGTGGCGAACTCTGATGACATATGATATAGGGCATTTTAGTAATTATCATCTTTTGTGTACCTTTAAATACCATTTTTTAGTGAGAAAGAGGGGGACTTTTGGCCCGATGGAGGCTTCCTCTGTTTCATTCTCAACTGTAACCCAGATATGAATAAAAACTCCAACTTCATTACCCGTGGATGTAGGCTAATCATGGCCGAACCACGTTAAATCTTTTGTGTTATCTTCATTTTCGTCTATCTTTTAGTATGATCTTTGGTTGTTTTTGTTGATGAGATTTTTGGCATAAACACTAATCATGCAGCAAAACGAAGGGTCGGTTTAAAAAAACTATTGGTTGATGTTGATGGCTTTCCTTTCCCATTCCTATATATTACTTCCTCAATCCTCTTCTTTCGATTAGGCTCATATCATTATTAACTCCAGCACCATTCCTTGTATCTAGTAAGAGAAGTTAACATTTGTATTGCTTCAGTAAATCCTCATTAAATAAAACATCATGAAACACAGAGTTGAAAGTACAAATATCGTTATTGTTGGTGCAGGAATATCAGGGCTCTCTACATCCTTGGGACTACACAGGTAACACTGAGAGTCTTACTGAAAATCAAATACTAGTCATGCTTTTATAAGTAGTGCGTTTATAGCAATTTCATGGCATTCAAATTGCTGTATATTTATTTTTTTCTTCTTAATTTTGATCGTAGGCTGGGATTAGGAAGTCTGGTTTTGGAAACATCGGATTGTTTGAGGGTGACAGGATTTGCATTTTTAACATGTGCTAATGGTTGGAAGGCCCTTGACGCTCTTGGAATTGCCGATACACTAAGACAACAACATGAACTGCTTCAAGGGTAAATTAAACTACTGCCAGCAAATTAATAACATTGTATATGAAAGTTCTAATGCCAAACTGTTCTACAATGATTCCTTTTACTGCAGATTAGTGGCAATCTCTACAATAACTGGTCGTCCTACGTCAGAAATCTCGTTCAAAAACAGGCAGGAGAATTCGTGAGTATGCATATGTGCACTGTGTAAGGTCTTATTAGGAATAAAGATAAATTTGTTTTATTGCTCTTTTTTCTTGGTGTTTTTGATTAGAAGTGGAGGAGGACATGAAGTTCGTTTTGTGGGAAGAAAACTGCTGCTTGAAACCTTAGCAAATGAACTACCTCATGGCACCATTAGGTTTAACTCAAAGGTTGTATTTGTTGGATAAAATTGTTGTCGAATATTATTCCTGTAACAGAAAAAAAAAATCAAATAGAAACTTGTATCTGATTAAGGGAGAGTTAGATAAAACAGCACACAATCACTCAAGCACAGAGAGGTGAAGTCGCCTGTTCAACAGACTGCCCTTAACTCAATATTTGCCAGGTACACCTAGAAGGTGTTGCTATACCTTTATAATTGACAAATTTGAATCCAGGATACAACCACCTGATACCAACCCAGTTAGCAACACTCGTTGGCCCGTTGTGAATTTAACAGTAGAAGAAAAAATAAGAATGTAAACTATTGCGCACAACAAAGCAGGAAGATGGTGAAAAGTCGTCAGGACAGTGGCTGCGACTGGGGTAAATGAAAACCTAAGCATTGTTGTTCTTTTATAGGAGAAGTAATCTTTTGAGTTTTAAAAACGGTGAAAAAATTTAATTTGAAATATTAAATCCCCAAAAGCACATGCAAGCTCCGCAAGCCCGCGGTCCGTGGTGCTTCGGTGCGAAGCACCGCACATGTGTGCATTTGCCCACTAGTCCATTTCCTAAGTCCATATCCAATCCACTAGTTCTTTTTCCTTACATAGAACGTTTGTGGTAAAGAGGATAAACTTCCTCCTTGGTTTGCCCAATATGGGACAAACCAAAGGTTTCTCATTCACTAAGAAGTGAAAATGGATGGCTCTATTTTTCCACCCCAAGTTTGGACTAGTGACCCTTGATCCCACTAAGATATATTTAGTAACAAAAATCATTTTAAGTAATAATCAAAAATCATTTTAAGTAATAATCCATTTTTAATTCTAACAATCCCCCACATGAATGAAGAAAGCGATAAATCAGAAAACCGGAAAACGAGAAATACCTCTTAAGCAATAGGTGTCCATAAGGAATTGAACCTTTGCTTAGTGAGAAGTACCGGAACTACTTGATGGTCAGTGAACGTGATGTCTTGAACTGCCATGGTTTGGTGTAATTCATCAATAGCTCCTTACGGGAGATATCTCTCAAGAGTGCTGTTAAGTTCACGCCGTTGTGTCCGTTTTGGCCCTGGACATATCCCGTTTCTCAGAATGCTCTAGAGAATCAGCTCAATTCTCATAGGAAGCGACCCACTTCCTCATTCAGATAGGTGAGTTCTATCAAGAGTGTTAACTGCTACACCCCATTTCAATCTTAAATTGAAACTATAAAACTCATTAAGACTTTATTATAAGTCATCCTCACATGCAGTCACACTATCACGTCTACACCATAGGGAAAAGACAGAGAAAATAATTCTCTGATAGTGTTTGATTTTTACCCGCCACGAATTAGTTGTCTCATTCAAAACCTTGATCTTGGGATCTCCAGTAAGCAAGGTTGAGTATCCTTCAAGGCAAGTTTTAATTTATGAGCTTAAGCCCCATCCCCCTCGATGCATTACTAACTATCTCCTTGGATAAGCCTTTCGTCAAAGGATCTGCGATATTCTCCTTAGACCTCACAAAGTCAACAGAAATAACGCCAGTTGAGATTAGTTGTTTTAGAGAATTGTGTCTTCTCCTGATATGAATAGATTTTCCGTTATAGTTGTTGTTTTTAGCATTAGCTATTGCAGCTTGACTATCACAATGTATAGATATAGCTGGCACAGGCCTATGCCAGAGAGGAATGTCTTCTAAAAAATATCTTAGCCAAGCGGCTTCCTCTCCTGCTTTATCTAACGCAATAAACTCGGATTCCATAGTGGATCGAGCGATACAGGTCTGTTTGGAACTCTTCCAAGACACTGATCCACAGCCTAGAGTGAATACGTATCCACTCGTAGACTTAGACTCCTCTGAGTCTGCTATCCAGTTTGCATCACAGTATCCTTCAAGAACAGCAGGGTGTCTTTCATAACTTAAACGGTAGTTTAAAGTGTATTTAAGATACCTCAACACTCTGAAAAGTGCATCCCAATGTTCATGTCCTGGATTACATGTATACCTACTAAGTCTACTCACAGCATAGGCAATGTCTGGTCTTGTGAAGTTCATTAAATACATCAGACTTCCTATGACTCGTGAATATTCAAGTTGTGAGACTCCATTGCCTTTGTTTTTCTTGAGTTTGCAAGAAGGGTCAAATGGAGTACTTGCAGGTTTACTATCAAACTAGTTAAATTTCTTAAGAACTAATTCAACATAATGAGATTGACTAAGACTGAATCCACTAGACTCCTTTTTAATTTTCATCCCTAGGATTACATCAGCAGGACCTAAGTCTTTCATGTCAAAGTTCTCACTCAACATGTTCTTAGTGGAATTAATGATTTCTAAGGTTGTACCTAGTATAAGCATATCATCAACATACAAGCATACAATCACACAGGAATCATTTATAGATTTAGTGTACACACATTTGTCAGCTTCATTTATTTTAAATCCACTAGAGAACATTACATGATCAAATTTTTCATGCCATTGTTTCGGTGCTTGTTTCAAGCCATATAAAGACTTTTTAAGTCTGCACACTTTGTTTTCATAACCCTTCACTACAAAAGCCTTCGGGTTGGTCCATATAAATTTCTTCATCTAATTCACCATTTAGGAACGCAGTTTTTACATCCATTTGATGTATTTCTAGATTATGAATTACAGCGATTGCAATTAGCATCCTAATGGAAGTAATTCTAGTGACCGGTGAATAAGTGTCAAAGAAATCTACACCTTCTATTTGTTTATAGCCCTTAGCTACTAGTCTAGCTTTATACTTTTCCACAGTTCCATCTACCTTACGTTTTCTCTTGAAGATCCATTTACAGCCTATGGGTTTGCACCCTGGAGGTAAATCTACTATCTCCCAGGTTTCATTCTGAACAATAGAATCCATCTCACTAATAGTGGCTTCTTTCCACCATGGAGCTTCAGAAGAAGTCATGGCCTCTTTATAGGTTTGTGGATCAGTTTCAACTAAACAGGTTATGAAGTCTGGCCCAAAAGATTTTTCTATTCTAAGTTTTTTGCCTCTTCTAGGTTCATAAACAGATTCATCTTCTTCTATCGGTAAGATATGGCTAGAAGAAGGGACATCTAGGGGATCATCACATATCATGCGAGATTCAGGTTTCAATGGAAACACATTTTCAAAAAATTTAGCATCCCTAGATTCCATAATGGTGTTCACACCAATTTCTGAGTTTTCAGAACTCACAACCATAAACCTATAAGCAGTAGTGTGTTCGGGATATCCTATGAAGACACAATCAACCGTTTTAGGTCCTATTTTAGTCCTCTTAGGTGGAGGAATAGAGACCTTGGCTAAACACCCCCACACTTTGAAGTATCCATAGGAGGGTTGTTTGCCTTTCAATAATTCATACGATGATTTGACTGATCCTTTAAGGGGCACTCTGTTCAGGATATAACAAGCTGAGAGGACGGCCTCCCCCCATAAGTTCGCCGGTAGTCCTGAACTGATTAACATGGCATTCATCATCTCCTTAAGGGTTCGGTTTTTCCGTTCAGCAACTCCATTTGATTGTGGTGAATAAGGAGGAGTTACCTCATGAATAATGCCATGTTGTGCACAAAAATCTCCTATAGGGATTACATATTCACCCCCATGGTCAGACCTAATGGTTTTAATAGTGGTGTTCAATTGGTTTTCTACTTCTAATTTATATAATTTAAATGCTTCTAAAGCATCATCTTTCCCTTTAAGCAAGTAAATATGACAGTACCTTGTACAGTCATCTATGAACGTGACAAACCATTTTTTACCACCTCTAGTTTGGATTGATTTCATATCAACTAAGTCTGAGTGAATTAACTCTAAGGGATTAGAATTTCTGTGGACATTTTCTTAAAAGGCTTCTTTGCATATTTTGATTCCACACAAACTTCACATTTATGTTCATATTGCAAATTTAATTTTGGAATGCAGCCAGAGTTTTCCAATTTGTTCATTGATTTATAATTTACATGAACAAGTCTACCATGCCAGTTATTCAATGAGACAACAACATAAGAAGAATCAATTTTATTAACTTCAACAAAGGTTACAAATAATTTGTATAGGCCTTCAGCCTTATAGCCCTTTCCCACAAAGTCCTTTCCCTTAGTGATAATCACTTTCCCATACTCAAATACAATCTTAAAGCCCTTATCATCTAGCACACCACTTGAAACGAGATTCTTGCAGATGTCTGGTACATGTAAAACTTCATTCAATGTGAGGATTTTCCCAGAAGAGAGCTTCAGCGAAACTTTTCCTTTTCCTTCAACCTGTGTTGCAGATGAATTACCCATATAGAGTTTTTCTCCTTCTCCTACCGTCTGATAGGAGGTGAACATGTCTTTACTGCCGCAGACATGTTTGGTAGCTCCAGAGTCTACCCACCAGTCTCTCACATTGGTAACTAAGTTAACCTCATACACCGTGCCAGAAAATTCATTTTTACTACTTTCAACTAAGTTTACATTTGATTTCTTAAAATTTGCATCTTTGCGTTTTCTACAATGCATTGCCATATGGCCAGACACACCACAAACATAACATGCTCCCTTAATCTTACCAATAGCAGACTTTGGTTTTTGAAATTTACCTTTTTCTTGAGGGCCAGGCTTGCGCTTGTTGTGGTCCAGACTGAGAGTGGCAAACTTGTGTTCGATCACATGAGCTTTGTTTGACATGTCTCTTGCAGAAGAAACATTCTTGTCCTTTGAACACATCAATTCTTCAACTTGGATTTTCTTGCCCAATTCTATCATAGTAATCTCACCAGTTTCATGCCTTAGTCTTCTCTTGTATTCGGCCCATGAACTTGGTAATTTTTCAATCACAGCAGAAACTTGAAAGGTCTCAGAAATTTCCATTCCTTCAGCAATGATTTCATTTATTATTTTTTGCAACTCCAGAAACTGATCAACTACAGACTTGTCATTCATCATCTTGTATTGCAAAAAACGTGCAACCAGGAATTTTTTACTTCTTGCAGTTTCTGCTACATATTTTTCTTGCAGTGCAGTCCATAAATTGAAAGCAGTAAAATTCTCTTTAGCATTATAAAAATCATACAGAGAGTCTTCAAGGCAATTTAAAATATGATTTTTTGCTAAATAATTATTTCTCGTCCAAGTATCTTTTTCCTTGGATGATTCAGGAAGATCCATAGCTTTATCATACGGCTTCAACACTATTTCATCAAGCATGTGGAAACTCAGGAAAAACAACATCTTCGACTGCCATCTCTTAAAATCCTTACCAGAAAACTTCTGAGGTCTCTCAACGTCAGTCTTTGCCATTGATACAGAAGAATAATTTTCGAGAAAGCAGATATTGAGTTAAGATTGTTGGATAAAATTGTTGTCGAATATTATTCCTGTAACAGAAAAATAAACCAAATAGAAACTTGTATCTGATTAAGGGAGGGTTAGATAAAACAGCACACAATCACTCAAGCACAGAGAGGTGGAGTCGCCTGTTCAACAGACTGCCCTTAACTCAATATTTGCCAGGTACACCTAGAAGGTGTTGCTATACCTTTATAATTGACAAATTTGAATCCAGGATACAACCACCTGATACCAACCCAGTTAGCAACACTCGTCGGCCCGTTGTGAACTTAACAGTAGAAGAAAAAATAAGAATGTAAACTATTACGCACAACAAAGCAGGAAGATGGTGAAAAGTCGTCAGGACAGTGGCTGCGACTGGGGTAAATGAAAACCTTAGCATTGTTGTTCTTTTATAGGAGAAGTAATCTTTTGAATTTTAAAAACGGTGAAAAAATTTAATTTGAAATATTAAATCCCCATTAAAACAAAACGTTAAGATTTTTAATTAAAAATATTTATGATTTTATTTTTCATTTAATTCAAAACGGTAAAATATTTATTTTTAAAATAAACCCGTTGAATCTTTGATGGGTACACGTGTGCACTCGCAAGGCACACACCAAGTCTCGCGCCAAGGCGCACACCAAGGCTCACGCAAAAGCACACGTAAGCTCCGCAAGCCCGCGGTCCGCGGTGCTTCGGTGCGAACCGCACATGTGTGCATTTGCCCATTAGTCCATTTTCTAAGTCCATATCCAATCCACTAGTTCTTTTTCCTTATATAGAACGTTTGTGGTAAAGAGGATAACCTTCCTCCTTGGTTTGCCCAATATGGGACAAACCAAAGGTTTCTCATTCACTAAGAAATGAAAATGGATGGCTCTATTTTTCCACCCCAAGTTTGGACTAGTGACCCTTGATTCCACTAAGATATATTTAGTAACAAAAATCATTTTAAGTAATAATCAAAAATCACTTTAAGTAATAATCCATTTTTAATTCTAACAGTATTAATTGAGGAAGATGGATACTCTAAGTTGGTTCATTTAGCAGATGGATCCGTCATCAGGAATAAGGTGATCCACATGTAGTCTTTTAAAAATCTGCAGTTATTCCATAATTTTTCAATTCACTTATAAAGCTGGCAATAAGCTAGCAATTTCATGTGTTATGTCTTGACACATAATCAATTTTCTTAAAGAAAAGAAGATACTGAATCATTTGATACAGTTAAACTGAAGTGTATGGATGTGGTTTGTAGGTGTTGATTGGATGTGATGGCGTGAATTCAGTAGTTGCAAAATGGCTACGTCTTGAAGAGGCAACCTTCATTGGAAGAGCAATAATTCGAGGACTTGCCTCGTTCGAAGAGGATGAGGAACACCACTTCGGGTCCAACTTCTTGCAATTGTTCGGGAAAGGTTGTCGCTCAGGGTTTGTTCCTTGTAACAAAAAGACCGTTCATTGGTTTTTCGAGTATAACTCTGCCACACTACCAGGTAACTTCTGAATAATGGGGCTCTAGACCTGCACATTGGTTTTTCTAAACCTCCGATTTTTAGTAATTCAACCTCATAGGCTTATAGCTGCCAATCTCATATAGCCAACGGTATGAGAATGTCATGTCCGTAACATACTGGTATGGTTTGGCAGGCTTGTC
Organism: Papaver californicum; assembly: GCA_023531435.1. Taxonomy (NCBI): domain Eukaryota; kingdom Viridiplantae; phylum Streptophyta; class Magnoliopsida; order Ranunculales; family Papaveraceae; genus Papaver; species Papaver californicum. The sequence goes on from JAJJMC010003557.1 coordinate 3,685,958, forward strand.
GATTTTAGTATACAAGTGACATCACTAAAACATGTTACTGTGGTAGTTTAGTCCATAGAATCGACAAACAATTTTACTATATCAGTTATTTCAGCTTTAATGTAATTCCATTTATTTTCGCATTCTTAATATCTAAGCTAATTGATGAGCTATAGTTCTTATTATGCTTTAACTCATTTACGTCTTCTCTTGTCGACATTTCTGATTTAATTGTTGTTGTTTTTGTAGAGGAAGAGGAACCATCGAAACTGAAGCAGTATGTGTTAGACAATCTTGGAGAAAAAGCACCTAAAGAAGTGATAGATGTCGTGAAGAAGACCAACTTAGGAAGCATCATTAGCTCTCCCTTGAGAACAAGAATGCCATGGAAAGTCTACTTTGGAAACATCTATAGAAACAATGTATGTGTAGCTGGGGATGCTCTTCATCCAATGACACCCGATATCGGTCAAGGTGCCTGTGCTTCTTTAGAGGACGGTATCATTCTCGCTAGGTGCCTTGGTCAAGCTCTTTCATCATCGCCCGAAAATCCAACAGCAAAATCAGTATTCAAAGATGAAGTCATCAGCGACCGAGAAGAAGAAGAATTATATTTTCAGGTTGGGGAGGGGTTTGATAAGTTTGCGAGAGAGAGAAGATGGAGAAGCTGGATCTCATTACTACTGCTTATTATATGGGTTCCATACTGCAAGGAAGTGGAAGGTTGATCAATTTTGTTTGTGATAGAGAAAAATAGTACTACACATGTGGGTTCCATACTGCAAGGAAGTGGAAGATTGATCAATTATGTTTGTGATTGAGAAAAATAGCGCAAGATCAAGGCCGACTTATCCTAATACAATCATGTATATAGTATTCCATCTTCTACTAGTTTTTATCCTAACTAATCAGTCCTTAGGGCATAAATATAACTCAATATATACCATTCTCCTTATAAGAAGGAAAAATGCAATAAGCTTGAGGCAAGTTCTCTTCTCTACTAAAATGGTTCACTGGAGCTTTACTCCTTTGATGGAGCTTCTTTGTAGATCTAAAATAACTTTATATTTTAATAAAAATTTATATTTTTGGTATTGGTATTTAATTTGATGTTTATATTTTAGACTTTGTTTGTTGTATTAACTAAAAAAATAATTACTACAATTTGACGCCAGAAACAGGGATGAAATTCACCTGTTGATAATTTGTATTAATAGCTTCCATATGTTGACAATTTATATTAATAACTTTCATTTCTCTCCTTCTATTTTATGTTGTTTTTTCATATCTTTTACTTATACTTCATTATTGATTTTTTTAATTTTAGTTTTCTTAATTAGTTTCTTTATGGTTTCTCCAAGTGAATCTTTAATAGATTGTTTGAGTTACCTCTTTCTTTATGGTTGATCTAGAGAACGGCTATAGATCTATGATTTATATATTTGAAGTCTGAAAAGATCCAAAGTACAGAGAAAAGCTTGTTGGATGTTATGGCTTTTATTTCCTAGCCATTTCGAGGGCTACCCAAAACCAATTTGGGGCTACTATTTTCAACCCATCCTATAGATGTGGCTATGTGATAATCTAATGGTATGTAAAAATACCTATATACCCTCTCAGTAATCAAATAATTACCATTAACTCTTTCACTAATAAAAGATTAAAAACCTAAACCTTTACCGCTCTCACCTTCTTCTCTACCGATTCTCTCTGTTTTCTCTTCTTCTTCTCTTGTTTTCAAACTACCGATTGTGTCACAATCCAATTCATCGTATAATCGTAAACCAATTCATCGTCGTAATTACAATCTAAAGATGGCAAGAAAAAAGCAAACAACCCGTCAACCTGTTAATACTAACTGGACGAATTTTGCCAAGAGAATAAGAAATAGAGAGATCGTTGAAGAACATAGTGAAGAACAAGAAGAACACGAAGATGATGACCTAGAAACGGAGACTGATTCCGACAATCATCCTCTCCAGAACTTTATAATGGATCCAATAAGGTAAGGGTTTACCATTATTTGTGTTTATTTTGCTTCAATCGAATGAAATCGTCAATAGAATATCTAGGGTTTTAGGTTATATGTCACAATCGGTAGTTTCGTGTTTGTTTTTAACTACCGATTATGTTAGTGTTCTTCATTGCTCATGAACATCGACCATAATCGGTGGTTATATTTAGTCATTAACTACCGATTATATTTCTGGACCAAAATTTAGACATAATCGGTAGTTTCGTATAGGGTTAAATTCTCGATTATAAATTTAGTGATTCCTCAAAACATACTACATAATCGGTAGTTATGTATAGTCATTAACTAACGATTATATTCCTGGACCAAAATTTAGGCATAATCGGTAGTTTCGTATAGGGTTAAACTCCCGATTATGAAAGTTAGTGATTCCTCAAAACATACTACATAATCGGTAGTTATATTTAGTCATTAACTACCGATTATATTCCTGGACCCAAATTTACACATAATCGATAGTTTCGTATAGAGTTAAACTCCCGATTATGAAAGTTAGTGATTCCTCAAAACATACCACATAATCGGTAGTTATATTTAGTCACTAACTACCGATTGACCATAATCGGTAGTTAATTTTTTTTTATGTAACTACCGATTGTATGTGTGTCCATAGCTTATACTTTTCTGTTCCATTTTTTACGCACAATCGGTAGATAATGTAGAGCCCGAGCTACCGATTATGCACAATCGGTAATTACTTTATTTTTTTGACTACCGATTATGAACAATCGGTTGAGTTTAATGTAATTTGTCTACCGATTATATAGTGATTAAACGGTGTCTTGTTGGAAATAATTGTTCTTTCTTTTGTTTTTTTAGGGAAAGGAGATCTAAGCATTCCCACGATACAATTCTTTCGGGGCCTCGTCATGAAGGGGGTAAGAAAGTAACTTCTAGTGTAAGAGGACAAAAGAGCGCTAGCGGAATTGTTATTACCGAAGGAACTCAACCAAGTGTTCCAAGAAGTATAAACCAAGAAGAAGGAGAACCAAGTGCTCCACAAGATAGATACCAAGATGAAGGAGAACCAAATGGTAGACAAGGAGAAGGAAGTGGTACAAAGAAGTCATTTAAGAAGAAAGGAAGACACAAGGTCCACGCCTATTTGAAGATGAAGGGTATACAAGAAGGCCAAATCCCTGGGTTACCAAGAGATGGAGGAGATCTATTATTTGGGCACAAAGACTCTTGGGCGAAAGAAATTTACTCAACTGAGGTACTAATTATAAAACACCATTCTTAACATATTGTCTTTTTATTCGTAGAAGTGTTAACTGTTATTCTAATTATTTTTTAATTCGTCGTGTATATTAGGACCACTCTGATGCGGTTCGTCTACTCAAACCTACGGCTGCACCACCAAAGATGAAAGATTGGCCGTTAGATGGTGAGTGTGAACGGTTCCAGCAAATTATACTGAACTCGGGGTTATCTACGGCTGCCGAGAATTCAATGTTACATCATGACCGGGTGTCGATATCACCCTTTATAGAGAGGATGTATCCTGAGACCGATACCTTCCACATGTCGTGGGGAGAGATGACGATCACCCCCGATGATGTGGTGCAGATTCTAAGTCTCGCTGACCATGGTACGACGGTCAAATTTGATTATGTGAAGCAGTTAAGCTGGGAACAACTTTATTTTACACTCAGAAGTTCCTTGGTTGGGATCGAGTGACATCCGACGATGAGTTCAAACGGTGTTTTCCTTACAAAACCAGACAGTTCAGCATGGTTCAACGGATGAAAATGTTCAAAGGCACCAAGGCTAAAGAAGAAATAAATCCAGAGTTTAGCGATGACGAAGTCAATGCTGCAGCCACTGCATATCTTCTCTGTGTTTTAGGATGTGTCATTTTCCCCAATGCTAGTGGCAACCGGATCGACGCCAACCTTCTACAACTTTTGCATCATCTCAAAAAAGTTCGTGACTATTCATGGGGCACCGCATGTCATGCGTTCTTGATGGAAGAGTTGAGAAAGGCATCGAGGGAATTAACTAGCCAAATTGCCGGGAACGTGAGCCTACTATAGGTATTTTGGTAACTCTATTGATGGTTTGATTTTTATTTTATTTTTCTCTTTTAAGAATTAATTTTCTCATACTTGGTTTGATATGTTCACTAGACATGGATCTATGACCACTTCTCGTCCCTCGAGTTGGCCAAAGAGAATCCGGCATGGGAGAAAGGAACACCCCGAGAAACAAAATACATCTTTGACAACAACCATTCAAGGTCTAAGGAGCAGGAGTTGATTTCTTTGAGGAGGAAATTAGACTCGATGGCGTCCAAAGATATATGCTTTGATCCATACATGGAAGACCGAGATAGTGGTCATATAGCGAGAAGGTCTGAGTTGTCGTTTTACTATGGACCCTTGTGGAATCCCACTGGATATGTCATGTACAATGCCTCTAGGGTGATGCGTCAACTCGGTTATGTCCAAGAAGAACCTATGAGTCATATGCGCGGCAGGTTCAAATTGGACGTCGAGAAATCTACTTGTGGTAAGGACTCTATCACAGTAGTTTACTCTGATAACCCATCCGTTGAAGATTGGAGTAACAGGATGCAATATATGATCAACGAGGGGAGACATGTTAACCGAGGTGATAAAGTAGATCCACGCTATATGGTATAATGCCGACAGCATTCTCATCTTCATGTGATTCGTAAAGATAAAGGAAAGACCACCATGGTGTCCGAATATACTTGCATCATCAAAGACAAACCCTCTGGTTATGAAAGGCTGGTACGTAATGTTATTTCCTTTTGATTTTAGTATTACGACTCAATATTTTAGATAATAATCATTTGATTGTTATTGCCCAAAAACAGGAAAAAAAGGTTTGCATTTTTCTCAAAGAAGATAGATGGGTGCATAAATGCGGGAGTGCCTCCATCAATTGAGAAGATGATGAGAGAGCATAAAGACCTCATTGACAACATTGATAATGAAGCCTATGCTAGCAAGTTTGGGGAAAATTCTACGAATAAGCCTAAGAGGCTAGCAAAGCAAACTAAAAGATATCGCGGTTCATCGAGTGCTGATGCTGAAGCAAATGTCCCTGAGGGTGAAGCCAATGCCGCTGATGCTGAAAGATTGTTAGCCCCTGGTGCTCGTCGTCCTCGTACCAAAACCAAAATGCCTAAAATTAGATTGTGGTTGTTTACTTTATGGATATGTCTCTGGTGTTTGCCATTACTGGTGTTTAATTTTCTAACATTTGAAAGGATTTTATGTTCTTTTTGTGAGTTATCAATTGATTTTATGTTCTTTTTAACAAGTTATTTTGTTAAAATTTTACATTATAATCGATAGATAAGTGGTTTGCATCACCTACCGATTAAGTATGTTCATCAACAATCGGTAGATAACAATATACCGATTATGTTAGTGTTATACAATCGATAGATAAATATCGACCGATTACACTTACCGATGGAACTGCCTGTTCCTGACTACAATCGGTAGTTTAAAAAATTCTTAGCCTACAGATTATTAATGTTCAAAATGTTCGAATTTTGATAATTTTTTCGATTTTCAATTTTGGGGCAACACATTATAATCGGTAGTTTAAAAAATTATTAGACTACCGATTATGCATTTTCAAAATGTTGGAATTTTGATAATTTTTGCGATTTTCAATTTGGGGCAACACATTATAATCGGTAGGTTAAAAAATTCTTAGCCTACCGATTATGCAAGTTCAAAATGTTGGAACTTTGAAAAAATTTGCGATTTTCAATTTGGGGCAACATACATAATCGGTAGGTTAAAAAATTCTTAGCCTACCGATTATGCATTTTCAAAATGTTGGAATTTTGATAATTTTTTCGATTTTCAATTTGGGCAACATACATAATCGGTAGATTAAATTTTCTTAAACTACCGATTATGCGTTTTCAAAATGTTGGAATTTTGATAATTTTTACGATTTTCAATTTGGGGCAACATACATAATCGGTAGTTTAAAAAATTCTTAAACTACCGATTATGCATTTTTTAAATGTTGGAATTTTAAAAAAAATTACGATTTTTAATTTGGGGCAACATGCATAATCGTCCACGCCGCTTAAGGTGAAGGGAATTTTCCAAGACAATATAAAATAATAGTTAATATAATAATAGTGTAAAACACCAGGTTTATAAACAAAAACCAAAACCTAATTCTTCTTCTTCTCTACCTATTCACGCCTTTTTTTCTTCTCATTTCTTTCTCTACCTCTACCTCTACTTATTCACGACTAAAACAACCTCCTTTTCCATTTCTTCTCCTCTACCGATTCTTCTACTCCCTTTACTCTCATTCTCCATTGAAAATGGCTCCAAAAACTTTACCTAAACAATCAAAGAAGGGAAAGGAAAAGATGGTGATCGAGGAGTCCAAACTCATTGAAATCAATTCGTCAACTGATTCCGACGATATGACCCTCCGGCCAAAAAAATTTCCTACACGATCAAAGAAGGGCAAGGAAAAGTGAGTTACATCGAACTTTTATGTTTTTAGTCATTACTTTGAAGAAATCATGATAATTCTTTTTTATAATCGGTAGAAATCTGGCGAACTTTATCTACCGATTATGCGTCGAGTTCATCATTCCTGAAGAACATCATGCACAATCGGTAGATATTGCATAATTTTATCTACCGATTATATAATCGGACATATACTGAAAACACTCCCTACCGATTGTGTGTAATCGGTTGATATTTCATAATTTAACTACCGATTATGTGCTTTTGTTTATTTTTATAATAGTTATTGTGTAGTTAGTTAATAATCCATGTTTGGGTATGTTCATTAGGGTTATGGATGAAGATGACTTTCTTTCTCCGTCTGAAAAGGATGAATTGCTTTCTCGTCCTCTTTTCAATTTGCGGAAAGGATTAACTCCTGAAGAAATATATCAAATGATGCTGGATAATCCGGATTTTTCACAAATGATGAACGATCCTGATTGTTGGTTCAACAGTACTGACAATCCCCTCAACTTCGATGAGCTTCCATCTTCAGATGAAGGATCTGAGGCAGAAATGATTCGAAGGATGGAGGTCGATCCGGATTTTGATCCTCGACTCTTTTTCAAGGAAAAGAACTTCTCCTTCAACCCATACTACAACGAAGCTGGAGAGTACATAGGTCCAGTTGAGGATGATGAAGTTGTTGTTGATCCTAAGGGGAAGAAGAAGAAGAAGAAGAAACGCGTTGAAACTAGGACCAAGTCGAGAGTAACAAGGAGTGGAAGAATTTCATGAGATCAATGAGATTGATCACTTTGAATTTCTATATTGTCTTTTGTTTCATTTTTTTTCAGATGTTTTTAGTTTTTTTTAACAAGTTTTATGAACAATATGTAGTAAGTTTTTTTGAACAAGTTTTTCTTTGGATGTTGAAATAGTATTATGAAGTTATATATTAAGTACAATCTACATAATCGGTAGATAACTATGTTTCTAAACTACCGATTAAATACAATCGGTAGTTATTAATTTCCCGTGCTACCAATTAACCAATCGGTAGTTATTTATGTTCACTCACTACCGATTATGGCAAGAAAAGTCCTGGACAAAAAAACTAGTATAATCGGTAGATAAATTTGATCTTTAAACTACTGATTACAAAGTTTAAAATTTTAAATTTTAATTCAATTCTGGCTACAATCGGTAGATATAAATTTTCAATTTCTACCGATTGTGAAAGATGAAGAGTTAGAAATTTTGTAAGTTTTGAGAAATTCATTTTTGAGGCGACACCTATAATCGGTAGTTATGGTACACCATTAAACTACCGATTATGAAATCAAAATCCCAAAAAAATCAATATGGGAATTTTGTACAATCAGTAGGAATAAAAATCACGAGACTACCGATTGTACAAAACTATAACTCAATTAAATCAATCTAAAACACTCTCAATTTCTATTCCAAAACTATAAGTCAAATTCATCATCTAACACTAACTATAACCAAATTAATTAACTAATTAATCAACATTAAAACTAATTAAGCAAGGATAGATTAGCTATTAAAGAAAATATATGGATAAGGGATGTATTGATATTACTTCATATTGATCTTATTTTGTTTTATTAGTCGTCCCAAATTGGTTTTGGATAGCCATCAAATTGACCAGGTTTTATTTTTATAGTTCCTATTTTTGAGCTCTTGAGAGTCAAAACTTCGTTAGTATGAGTTGATCTAGTGAATAACAAAAGTTCCATGAACTTCCGTAGACATTCCAAAAATCCTCTACTCCGTGAAGTTCTCAACCATTCAATTACAGTAACAACCATATTTACTTGTTAAAATGTTTTGCCTCATTTTATTGCTTTATTGTTTTTATTACTTATATTTGCGAAGTTCCACAACAGATCCGGGTACTTAGTGTTTGTACCCCAACAAAACTCAACTTGCTTTCTCAAATTATGATTCAAAATAAGTTTTCTTTAGAAACCTGCGATAACCAAATCTTACTTTACAAACCCGAGTCTTGTTAATATTCATCTACTTAACATTTCCTGATTATCTTTGTCATACGGCATCGGGAAATAAGATCTAGCAGCGAAGTTTCAAAGTCCTACCGACTCAAATCCATATAGACGACAATATGGCTTCGCTTGTGGGGGATAATCATCTCAAGGAGCGATAATCTTTTCGTAACTGCTGAAGATAACAATGGAGGCATCACACGACGTCGAGGAGTATAGCATCCCCAACAACAACCACCACTCCCAGTCATCGTGGAACCATGCTTACTGTCATCTCCGAAACTTCACGGATGGTGCAGTTGTCTTGAATCATATCAGATTTGCTCGTGAATGATCTCATGACTCAAACCCATCAACGGTCCCGTGAAGAAAAGTCTTGCAAATGTGATGGAGTAGTGATTGGAATTAATCCCCAATCACTATTGTGGTGAATCAAGCTCGTCAATCATGGTCCTCCACTCATGCTATAAATTACGATCACATACAACTGTGACCCCAACCCTCACCTCACGCAGTACCATTCTAACTTGAGCTCGATGTAAATGGCGTAGTCACCAGCTCTTCGGGACAAGAAGGCAATTGGCGTGATAAATAAAGTGTATAACTAGAAGAACTGGTGGGACGCAAAACAAAAGCAAAAGGAGACCAAGATCAATGAAGCGCGCTATGATTTTCAGTTCAAGACAACTACTTAAAGACGAATGAGGAGATCAGTTCAAGACGAATCACTGCCCCGAGAAATGTTCAACTCTGCAACCCCAATTGAAGAACTCAATCCAAGTAGACGAACAACAGTTGGTGACTACACCAATAGCACATCCAACAGCGAAAACTAGCTACAATTGACGGCAGCTATTCAACCAACACTAAAGGCGCAACTAATCAAATGTGCAACCAGAATTCAACTATCAAAGCCTAAAGTTTGAAAATTCAGTTCAAAGAAGACGAAATTGCAATCAAGCCCAAAGACGATGACGATATAATGAAGCCAAGTTTCATACCTGAAATAAAGAGAAGTTTCTGATAGCACCTGAAACGTCCGCACCTGAAGTATATTAAATTCAACAATAAAGCAAATTAACAATGAATGGAAAAAGGTAACTTTACTTAAACCTCGCAGCTATCTGCAGATGTTACCGGATACTATTCGGGCTCGCATAAGACCGATGCAGGCGCACATAAAACTTAAGCCATCTCATAAGATGTTACCATCTTTCCAAGGATGAGTATAGGGATATAAATTAAGACCTAAACCATCTTATAAGATGTTGCCATCCTTCCAAAAATAAGTACATACATATAAATTAAGACCTAAGTTATCTCATAAAATATTGTCACTCTTTCGAGGAGTGAGTACATGCATCTGCAACTAAGACCTATACTATCTATAAGATAAAGACCGGATGATGTCCTGCAATGGAGGCGTTCGGGCAAGTCAATCCACAGGATCCAGTGCGATTGACGGTCAAGGGCACCATCCTCTATAAGAACCCACTTAGGATGGTTACAATGGGGGAGATAAGGGGATGGACCTTTAATAGACAGTGGTCCAAATATATATCTATAGATACAAAGCTTCGATACGTACGAAGCATGATAGGAACAAGACTATCAAAGACCTAAGAGGGCAAGCTAATACAGATACATTTAAAAAAATGCAGATGAAGTTAAACATCAGCAAGTCATCACAAGAGGAAAGAAACTGGTAAGGCAACGATACATCGCCGAAGCAATGGGGCACGATTATAGAATGACAAAACAAACAAAGATCACATACGAAGGTGCATCGAGACATCACAGAAGAATATGGGTAAGTATTAAAAACGGATTGTCTTGAAGTTCAGTTTAAAGACAACTACCAGAACATCTTGAATGTAAATCCAACCAGCCTCACGTCAATTCAACTCCAAATGGTCTTGAAACCAAAAACGGATCCTCCTTGCGAGAAGTTCCAGTTAGCACTACAGTTTAGGGTCATGAAGCGTTGCGACTGAAAGCCTAATCTTTGGTAAGTTTGTCACTCCATGGTGATCGACGCTACGTACCCTGGTTGGAATGATGGGATTTATGGCGTGATGAACCTGACTTGAAGTTGTTCTATGGCGTGATGGGATCTATGTATATGTACACTGCTCACGTACTCACGATCATTGAACAGACCCAACAAACTCTTCGTCGACACTATTATCTTTCATATCAAGAAGGATGAGAAGGATGGCGCACAACATCTAATCCACAACGGCTTAAAGTTCTACTAATGCGAAGCTAAAGCTTACCAATAACTCGCGGCAGCGAATCTTTCATCTGTTATGTTTGTGTGGAGCCTGGTAGTGCACGACCCGGTTTTACACTTAATCCGATCCGATTGGCGGTCCGTTGTCAAATTAAATGAATTTTTTTGAGAGGTTTGTTTATGGAACGGAGGGACGGGCCGATAAGATTATTGAGTTTCCCTATCTAGAATTTGTATCAGGATTATTATCATCGTTGTATTCCTCCTGAACTCTTTTTGAGATCATAGTGAAAACCGCAGCCGCTCCTTGGACGTGGCCTAATTTGGATGAACCAAATAAATCATGTGTATGTTCTTGTTTTCGCTTTGTTTTCTTTATAGCATCGATCCTAACATCATCTACAACGACTCAAGCCAAAAGAAGCTCAGTTTAAAGACGATTACAGCATGGTCCATATGTGGTGTGAGCACTCAATCTCTAACTAAGAAGCGATAAACCAAGTAACAGCAGCTTCAGGCCTTTTGGCCCAACCAGATGCAAGAAATTGAACAACCAACCGACTTTAAGAACCACACCTTCCCACTTGCTCGGATCAAGAACATCATGAAGACCTATGAAGATGTTAAATTAATGTCAGCGAAACTCCAATTGTATTTGCGAAAGCCTGTTAATTTGCGTGCCCCACTCCTCTACTTCCATACGAAGCCAGGAAGGATTGGTTGGTTGGATTTAGTCACCAACCTCCATCTTGAGTTGATCATTTTCAACACATCTTGAAGCAATCGTTTGAGCTAAGATAGCTAAACTAGCTGGAAGTTCATGAGCGATGCACTAAAAGGAGTTTTGCTCCTCTGTCAAGAAGATTGTGCGAAACAACCTATGGTCATTCGTGGGAGCAGGATCGCAGCAACTGGCGGGGAAAAAAAATGTGCAACAACAACTTGAATACCTACATAGCATTTCGAGAGGTGAATTCATAATTGTGTGAAACCACAAGAAGTAATTATGATAATAGACACAAGCATTTTTTGAAAATGACATTATCACAACACCTTGGTGAAACGGAAAGAGCCACCTTCGACTATGGCGTCCCACTATGCTTTAATTTACAAAATATAAAGCTTTCAAGCCATTAATGACGATATTCAAGGAGGATGCGAATGTGAGGAGAGACGGCCCTCACCGACAAGGTAGGGGCAACCATGGAGGAAGGATCCAAAAATACCACAATGAAAGGAAAATAATGACAACATGATGGCGAGTAATGATTAACCATGCATAACGTGGTTTATAAAACCACTCCTATCTCGGAGTTTCACCAATGAATAGGGGCAATATTCAGAAAGGAGCAATCATATCCATTTACTCAATTTCTTCAACAACAATTGTGGAAACCAACATAGGAGTAGAACAACATTCAAAAAGCAGGGAACTTCCTAGACCGCAGGAATACTACATGGACAAACATGACCAGCACTGCTGCACCTTCTCCTTCACACAAGAGATGTAGTTCACTAATGGAAGCTAGAAAATCCAGACTAAAGAATAACTCAAGCACATCTGAGGCAGCAGTACAAAGGTTGTCGCACCTACAAAGCTCTTCAAAACATGCTGAACCCTGAACACCTGAACCCTAAACCCTAACATATCGTATTAACTGCACCAGCAGTACATCCAGACTTCAAGACCTACTATGATAGAACCCCCAAAAGAATGGAAGTTATTTCGTAGACGTCGCATGGCGAGATCAGCTGACTTAAAGCACTGATGCTACCGTATTGCTGCTGCAAGTTAGAATTCAAAATTGAGGGAGTCTATGGATCCTTTTGCACCCCCTATATTGCAGACAAAGAGTTTTCGGCACGCCTGCATGACAGGTTAATTGGGTACGAACGGTACATCATGGCTGTATACTCTTGCAAGAAGTGCAGAATCAACGTTTTTTCCTGTTTGGAGTGCATGAGGACTTGCTTTAATTAAAATGAAACATTATTCTCAAGCTCGTATGAAATTTAAGCAAGACCTGCAAGGTTGATCTGGCACCTGTCAATTTTGGAGATTATGAATACAATCGAAGGTGGTCCACCAGTTGATGTTTCAGCTGTTTGTTCCATGTATGAACATTTGGCCAAAAGTGCGCCAACTATCTTAGACGATTCTCTATCTGCTGATACATATCTGAATGTTCTATGTATGCCAACTAAATTTCCCCGATTTGAGAGGTCCAGATAGTTTCAAGGATCTTCAAATGACCTCTCTAAATAAAAGTGCTTCAGAACTTCGCATAAGAATAGTGGCAAGTATTAATACTTCATAAGCCGGTTATATTCTTATGATTAGTTCCTTCAGCAACAGTGGAAAACCGCGAAGCTCGTTGTAACACTCATCCATTATAACTAGTTCCAGCGAAGAATAGGCAACAGAAGCAAACATCCCCGGATTCATACGAGAAGAAGAAATCAGTCAAAACTGATGATGATAATTCTGCAGCATGAACTTGAAGCAACCTCGCAGTAGTAGTCATAACAGACAGCTGGTAACCATAATCAAGGGATCGTGCAATTTATATCGTGAAGTACAGTTCGTGCGGACAAGACGTCGTGAACTGAAGATCGTGAAGTAAAACAACCAACCCCGAAGGCATGATTACTCAAAGCTCTTCTGAAACCCAACTCGGAGGACATACATCCCAATAAAAAGCCCAAGTTACATAAACTGAAAAATTGTATCCGGATCCAGTTTTAAAGAAGGAAAAGCAGGAGCAAGTCGATGCCAAAAGCATCCACGCGAGCGTTAACTACAAAGCATAAGGAAAACTAAGAAGGATTTTTTTGAAGGATTCTTCTTCGAACAATCCTAAAAAAAATTATGATAGAGAAAAACAGTACTACACACATGGCTTAAGATCAAGGCCGTAACAACTTATCTTAATACAGCCATGTACATAGTATTCTATCTTCTACTAATTCTTATCCTAACTAGTCAGTCCTAGAGGTATAAATGTAACTCAATGTATATCATTCTCCTTATGAGAAGGAAAAATGCAATAAGCTTGAGGCAAGTTTTCCTCTACTAAATCGGCTCACTGGAGCTTCACTCTTTTTGATGGAGTTTTTTTTGTAGATCTAAAATAATAATAAATTTATATTCTTGTTATTGGTATTTAGTTTGATGTTTATACTTTCGACCTTGTTTGTTGTAGTAATTAGAAAAATGGCTACTACAATGTTAGGGACAATTTTCTATCATCCTACCTAACTAGAGTTCTGCTTAGGAGGACAGAATTTAGCTGCGGGGAACTCTAGAAATTTAACCGTCATCGGATGAAATGCTTCAACTTTTTTATTTCTGCATAAATATGGAAATAATAATATCACGAGGTTCGAAAGTTGTCAGAGCATCGACAAGAACTGAGGCGTTAGGGTAGCATTGGTGTAACGACCAGCTGACTCTACTAATCTGAACCAAATGTACTAATGTGAACGTTGTATGTGTGTGTGTTTTGGGCAATGGATTTTGTGGTTTACTTGAATAAAATAACGGTTTGGCTGGTGTTATTTCTTGGGTAGCAAAGGATTTGTATTCTAGAAGTGTATGTTCTTACACCGTAATTTAAAACCAAACTACAGTTATTTTACCACAATGTTTATATTTATATGGAATTTGATTCATACCCTAAGGGCAACTCCAACGGTACGAGTATACCAAATACCAAAGAGTAAAAAAATTTGCTCGTTTTTCATTTTTTACACAACGGTTTTGTGAAGAAATATGATCGCACGTCGTTTTAATTAGACGTCTGCTATAAAACGCTATTTCAAAAGAACGTTAGCTGACACGGACGTTTCTGTAGTGGGACGTATGTCGTTGGACGCACATTTGGGTGAGCGTTTCATATTCTGGAACCAGAAGCACTTATAAATGAGCGTTTGCATTCTCGTACGCTTCCTTAATCAAACGTATGTTTAACGTCCACACTAATGGACGTTTAGTGATATACGCTGTGCCTAAAAGACGCCTGAATGCCAGAAGCCCCTTTATAATAGCGCTTAGTATTGAAACGTCCACCAACAGAAGCGTGAGCTGAGTTTCACGTTCACCTAAAGAAGCGTAATGAAGCACGTCCACCAGTGTAAGCGTTAATAAGATTGGTGCTCCGGCGCTCTCCTAAGAGAGCGCCTGTTATCTGACGTCTTTTTAATAGAATGTATTATATACGAACGTTATTTCAGTAGAACGTTTTAACCAGACGCTCATTTGGCTTGCGTTTCTTCTGCCAGCGTTCTCCTAGTGAAGCGTTACTTCATACGCATTCTTTTGTGAGCGTCTCATCAAACGCTTTTCAGGCACTGCGTCCGTGTTTTGAAACGCTTTCTTAACGAAGCGTTTTTTGTTAACGCATATTTACAAGAGCATGCGACTATATATACGTTTCAGAGTAAAACTGCTCTGGTACTGTACATATAGTCGCCCAGAACCCAAATATAATCGCCTGTTGCGCTTGAATTTAGGCGACCGAAGAGTAAATATAATCTTTACTCTTTGGTCCCCTCGTCCATTGGAGTTGCCCTAAGAGAACAACATATCCTACTTCAAGGGTATGTGACTTTGAATGTGTTTTTTTGTATAGGTTTCGTTTTGGGACACCGTGTGCCGGACTTATTCTCGAAGCAATTTTGTTATTGCAGACTAGTGGCTACTACGATTTCCGGAATTCCTACCTCACACATGTCATTTACAGACCCTCGAGGAAATTCGTGAGTGAACTTCTTGATCTTCGGTACCAAAGGAAGGTCACAAGTGTGATAGTTCAGAATTTTTTTACCATCTTTTTATCATTTGTTGATGTGTGATGTAGGCCACAAGGACATGAAGGGGAGGCAAGTACTGCTCGAAACACTAGCAAATGAACTTCCGCAAGGCACCATTAGATTCTGTTCTAAGGTTGTAGCAATTAAAGAACAGGGATATGCTAAACTGATTCACTTAGCAGATGGATCTGTCATCAAGACTAAGGTATTATTAGGACAACCACTGTGTACGCACGCTTTATATTTACATGTAAAAATATCTCCGTTTCATAAAAAAAATTACTATCATCTTTTTAAATTAATATATTTTTAACTAAATTAAAAAAATGATAATAATATTTTTCTAGAAAGAATTACTACCTCTATTTTATTTTCATCTTCTTTATCTTCCTCACTTGTACGACAAAACTCCACAGCCACCACCACCATTTCATTTCTCAACTCTGCTATAGCGGTGCCATCACCATCTCCTTGATGCCACTAGATCTTCTTCTTATTCTCCTTAGATCATTTTTTCTTTAACCCTCTTGTTTAATCTCTATACTAGAAACCTTAGATCTAATATTTTTATTTATTATCTAGGGTTTCAATTATAGAGTATCAGCAAGACATTACTTCGATTGGGCAAAATATTTTCCCAATTTCCGAGTCGTTCTTAATCAGGTGATGTTTCAATGATGGTTTAATTTTCTTACAAATTTTGTTGGGGTCTATTTCTTTTTCTTTTTGATCGGTTTTGGGTCTATTTCTAGGACAGTCAATTATATTTTGGGTTTTCTTTTAAGAGAATGAGAGATCTGATTTTGGTTGTTCATGTTTGTTAATGCAGCTTTTGTGATTTCTTTTGATGGATGGTTTAGCTTCAACTCCTTAAAGATTTTAAGATAGATTTGATACCTTTAAAGACATAGTGCTAAGGTCTGCTACTGAGAAACCTAAGCCACATAGAAGAGCATTGCTATTTGTGGACAACTCTGGTGCCAATATTGTTCTTGGAATGCGCCCACTAGCACGAGAACTCTTATGCAGTGGAAATGGGGCGTTCTCTATGACCATGACCCAATTATGAATAATCACTGCTTAATTTGTTTTAGTTGAATTTTGGCTTTTTGTATCTTATTTTAGGTTTCCCGGTTACTGTAGGCTCAACATGTGGTATTGAACTTTTAGACACAACATGTGGTTATGATTTGAAACTTGACCTGTTGTTGCGTTTGTTTGATTACTAATTTTGAAATCTTCTGATCCTTGGTACAACTCATGATCAGCCATGATCTTTATGCAAACTAGAAAGTTATTCTTAGAAATTCAGGAGAGTCGTATCCTACACTGGATTCTATTGCTTCATTTCTATTTTTACTTATGCTTTCACAAGCAACAAGTTAGTGATCCTGTTTTTTTGATTACTTTGTTTTAGGTATTTATCATATGGAGTTTCTCTTTTGCAGGACAAGAGCAGGTGTCCCAAGTGTTGACCAGTTTTATGCATCTTATCAGGTAAGGACAGAACTACTAACTAACACCGCTAAGGTATAATTGGCATGCTGATAGGCAGCTGCTGCTTATTTATCTGTTTGTTTCATTCTGATTCCTTAAAATATATATTTTGTTTGTTTGCTTGCCAGTTATATAAAACTGCTCTTGGCAATTGTTTTGAACTGGAAGAATGGGGTCTCGTAGAGTTTGCTATCATGGCTAAACACTTTGATCGCCAAGGAAAACCACCTTATGCATACCCTGCGGTAAGTTCATTTTTTTGTTTTTTAGCAAATATAAAACCAACATCTTTTCTTCTACATCTTAGACTTGAGAAATATGCATTGAGCTAATTGATCTAGTAAAATGTCCATGTTAAGATAATCCACATGCTTATTTACATATACAGACGAATGTAAATTTTCCCTAATCCTATTAGAATAGCGTAACTTAGTATACGGATTCAGGATAAAATTGGAATCGGTTGGGGATCTGAACCAATGCAAGGTAGGTCTACACTAAAAAAATTCAGTAATGAACTGGGACTGCCTACTTGATTGGTTTATTTTCTTCTTTACTGTAATGTGGTCAGTTTATATATCCAACTTGTAGCGGGGATTCCATATGAATATAAATGGTCATATCTTCATCCTAACTATCATGTATGCTTACGCTATGCTACTTAGTCGTGTAGGTAATGACATGTGTATAGATATGTTTGAGAATAGTAGTTTAAGATAACCAAGGATTGTGGGGATAAACTAGATAGCTGAATTCGAATTATCTAATTTGATCAAGGTAGACAGTAAGACTAAACAAATAATATTCTTTCAGAGCTCCGAATGGGGTCTATGTTATTTACTAATTATGTCAGCACTTTTGTTTGATTAGAGTCATTTCAGTTAACACTATATTAGTGAAGTCAAAGTGTTAAGTAACATTACTGAAAAAATGAGGATTTGCTCGGTGCTTCCTTTTTGTTCTGGTTTCATTTGTGAAATAATGTCTTACTGTGGTTCTTTACTTTTAAGTTTAGTAATATATACTGAAAACTGTGACATTTGATGGTTCTGTTATCAATGTGGGTTCACAGCTCCTCTCTCAAGGGCAGCTCAATGTGGATAAGAGTCTCTAAGCATTCTTTATGGTTGCATGATCAAAAAGATCTCTCAACTTGAAAGCGGTAAGGTTGGCTTGTTATAGATGTTTGCATTTTTTAGTCATAATCACTTTTAAATTTAAAAATTTCAAGAAGTTCAGATTCTTGTTCGTAGATGCTGAATCATTCAGACAGTTAACACACTTATTCTGTTGCAGAGAGATAGGATTGCTGATTGTAACAAAATGGAAATTACTATCAGCCAAATGTTGGAAGACAAAGAAGAGTTGGCAATGGTAGTTACTTGCACTAACTTGCTATCTAATATATTGTTCTGCATCTTTAGTATTGTTTAATAATGTCGAGCAAACTGTTACCCAATTTTGATTTGACTCTACAGCAACTCGCAAATTCCCTAATGGATCTGGAAGAGGAAAAGGCAATATGGTCTGCCAAGGAGAAAACATCTATTGAAGCCATTGCAGATAAGAGAATAGTAACGAATGAGCTAACACAGTTGGCAAAGGAGATATTATTATTCACCATCAATGTGTACAGGTAACTTTCTAAAGTAAACATTATTATTCATTGTTGTTCTGATGGTTTTAGTGGGTTCAGTTTGAAGCCTTATTTCTCCATTTGTGTTGTGGCCCTTTGTAAGATGTCGTTGATTCCTGCCGAACTGCAGCTGCTACTAATGTTATGTTTGGACTTGCCTTGGGATGAATCAGTTGAAGTATCAAAAAGCTTGTAGGCCATTGATGGATGGGCAGGTACCTCATGTATTTGTCTGTTTTTATTTTTCCCTTGAAGACATAGAATGTTAAGACTTCTTTTTTGTTTGAAACGTTATGTAAGATTCCCATATGTAGTATTGAGTAATCTAAATTGACAATTCTTATTGTATGATTTTTCTGATGTGTTTCTAACTTTGTTGTGTGTATGAAGTTTAGAATTTCATTGAATGTGGGTAAATTTAGATTTAAATTATAATTGGAACCCCTGGCTATGAATGAAGTCGTGGCTAAGTTCTTAGATTTTTTTCCTGTTGCTAAAAGTTTAGCAACGATATTTCTGTTACTAAATTTAGCAGGGAAAAGGAAGTCATTTTGGCTGACTTAGTCAAGATTTAGCAACACCAGTACAAAATTAGTAAAGGCACAATTTATGGCCGTCACAAACACTGTTGCGACACCAAATAGTAACAACGACACGCACGTTGCTAAAATTTGTACACCCCATTTTGTAACGGTAAAGTGTTGCTTTTGTTCCTGTGCTAAACCCTTAGTTAGGTTAGTGACAGATTCCAGCAATCATTGAGTGATTCTCTTCCATTGATCAATCATCTAGACATGATAATAACAACAAAACCCCAAAACAACACGTCTCTGCCAATAATACACGAACCAGCGACCTAATTCTCAATTTGTAATAATTGGGGAAAAAGATGGTGGCCCTCATCCACACAGCTGGTGCCATTAGTATTATTTGAATATTGGAAGCCCTTAGCAAAAACTCGGGTGCCTTTAATAATTCTCAATTAAACCTTGTTGACCTGTCAGTTCTGTGAAACCGACAAGTATAATTCCTCTTTTCGCCCGTAACTTCTTCATACGAAGTCGGAATGACTATGTTCTTTCGTTATTGGCTTCGTTTCGTCGTCCTGTACGAGGTGATGACAAGAAATCCTGGATTAGAGCAGGTTACATCTGGTATTTGGCCCTTCACTTGAAGCTATTCTTTTCTACCACAACTAAGTGTCGATTCACTTCTTTTGGATGATTCTACATGCTAAAAGATAACTAAACAAAAACAAACGTAATATATAATAATTCACAAGAAACCTAGCAAATACTAGCATAAATTGACACTCTAAGTATGTAAAATATGCACTTACACTAGTTGAAAATGGGAAATCTGACACAATGAAACACCACAAACTAAATATCGCGAGAATTCGACAACTCAAAAGTGTGGTTCACTTGATAAAAAACGGAAAAATTAAACTACATTTTGATATTATGGCTGACTAAAGTCAAGTTGTCGTTGTACTAGGACTTTCGTTGACTTATACGACATTTTGATAGTACTGTTTCGGTAAATAGAAACAATTGATTTCATTTAATCCTAGCCATCCATCTACACCATATATACATATCCTAAAATCCATTTTCTTACCCTAACTACACTCGATGCTCCTTTTCTCTCCGGCTCTGCTGTCACTCTCTTTTCTCTCTTTCCTCTTTTTTTCCTCTTTCACTGACTCCAAAAGCTGCAATTATTTTCCTTCGATCTTGCTCTATTTACTCCATAAAAATTTCTATCACCTTCCATAATTTCTACACTTCCTCCTTGTTTGGATTTGTTCTCCGAACTTTAGAAACTGCTGCTAGGGTCAGAAATTATGTTTGACTATGAAGATCTCCATTGTTAGGGTTTCGAAAAACAAATCTATGTTTTGTCGATTTTACTTTCAGTTTCACAATGAGGGGCTAATTAGGTATGTGTACAAACCTGTCTCTCAAACCCTAGATTTGATTTTCATAACAAATTGTACTAATTTTGATTTTGTTTTGATCATTGTTTTGTTTTTTTGTAATGAAATTTTTGTTTTGCTTTCTGTAAGACCCTGACTATTTTAGGGTTTTATTTAACGTCTTAGAGTTCGAAATCATGAAAGAGTAATTTTGTAGCTGCCTAAGCTTGAGAAATGATGAACCAGAAAAAGCCAGCTCCTTTGGATGAAGACGATATTTCCCTTCTCAAAACCTATGTAAGTCTTCTCTTTTGATTTTTATGTAGTCGATCTAGACTTTATTTTGAATTTTACTAGGGTTTTTTTTTTTGAAAATCTTTTCTGGTACTATTTTGTGATAATTATGTATTGATCTTTGACTATGATTAGTGTTTTCTAGTTGATATTTAGTTTTTAGGGTTTCTTTTTGGGGATAATTGTGAGAATATGATTTGTACGGATTGGGTCCATACTCAAATAGTATTAAGAAGACTGAGAAGGAGATTAAAAACATGGCCAAGAAGGTCAATGATTTATGCAATATGCTCTTCTTTTTACTACTATTTTCTTATTACACACTAGATTTTCTTGCTAGTGCAGGTTACTATTTTGTTTTCATCTTAGCTTAATTAATTGTTAACTCTAATCGATGTTCTGCAGTGTGGGGGCTAAGACTAGAAGACACTGAGCTATTTTATGGAATTATAGTTTACAAGGTAATGGACCATCCCCTGATGCCAACCAAAAATCAAATGCTCTACTTTGAGTGATGTGCAATGTAGTTAATCTCGGCCGAGATGACCGAGATACCGCCGATAATATCGGTTTCGGTGTTTATCCGAGATGCCGATATCCCCGATATTCACCGAAATATAGAGTCGTACCAGTGTCTCAGTCCCGACAGACACCGAAATCCGATATTGACTACCTTGGTGGTGTGTGAATTTGAGGGCAGTCGCTATACTGTTTACTATTTTGATGGTGAACTTAGCTTTCGCTATCCACAGACTTATGTAGAGTCAATGCTAGATATAATGTTTATTCACATATGCACTTGGTAATATGAATTGGATTGTCAGTTTTACCCTTTTTTATATTTATGATCTGATTGTTTCTGTCTCTAATGAATAACTGGGTGCATATTTTATTTAATATACTCCTTTCATATTGTAATTGAACCTTTTACTATATAGTTTCATTTCATTACTGGTGGGATTGTGTTCTTGCCACTCATTGTTAATGGATCGACGGTACAATTTCTTTTACATTTCTGGGTACGGATAAACTATCAGCCGCAAAGGTGATATTATAGTTATTTTTGCCTCATTTTGAGAATCATGTGCATTAAAATGTATCTGATTTGTGATGTTTGTTCTGCGTTTGCAGTTGATAGCTCTTGGCACATTCAAGTTGAACTGTGTGGAGTGTTTACTGCTTCCGCAAATCAAGCTCCACCAATTCCAACTGTTGTAGCAGACAATGAGTACTGGGATGGAGCTAATGGTAATAATTGTCGACTGAATACTTAAATTTTCTTCTTTTTATCTTCTTTATGTACAGTTGAACATATGGTCACCACTTCATGTTATCAGAAACAACAACAATAACAACTACCAAGCCTTTAGTCCCAAACAAGTTGGGGTAGGCTAGAAATGAAACCTATGTCGAAGTTAACAAAACCATAGCAGAAAATAAGCTAAAATTAAGGACTGTAGAAATGTTGTCGAGGTATATCTTTCCTTCCAGGTTCTCTTTAGGTATTCAACTCAGTTTGTTTACTATAAAGGTTTTCTTAACAAATGTTAGTTGAATGAATGCCTTGGCAGATCAATGTTATAAGTACATTATAGAACTTTTTGAAAGAGAATAACATTTTGCTTATATGATTCAGCAATTTCTCACTCTTTTACCTGCCTGACTGCTTGTTTGTTTTTCTTTTTCCAGTTGTTGAAACGAATTTCAAGTGTTGGTATCGTCAGTTTGGATTGACGTTGTGGATTAATGGTTGTTTTAGAGGTTATGTTCGGTGGCCCTGGTGCTGTTTGGTGGTGGCGCTGCTTGGCTGTTTGGGTCTACCAAGTGCTTCTACTTCTACACAGGTGGAAAATTTATCTGAAAACTAGAAGTCTAGAGGAGTTGGCCCAGAAAGAAGCTTGACTTCCTTAGGTAGATTACTTTTTTCTGGATGTAACTTTGTTAATAATTAAATTTTTTATTTTTCATCATATTGAACTTGATTGCTAACTGAATTCAGTTATAAATTGGGTAATTAATACAATGAATTTTTATTTGAATTTATAAATCTTGGTTTTATTTGTGTTATTTATATTTTAATCGGATTTATTTCAGCCAGTCAGAATAACTACAATCGATCAGTCAGATCTGATTCTTTTTTTATATTAAATATTAATTGACAGTTCGATTATGAGGTTGAATTTCTTTATTTCTAATATAAAATGTAACTCTACACTACCTAAGTATCGTATATTTTATTATTCAGCGTGAAAGTGTCGTTCCAAAATAAGACAGCAAATCTGCGGCACTTTCCGCGGGAATTTGAAAGTGTCGTATAACTTGTCTCTAAGATAATTTTCAATGTCGTAAAACAGCCTTTTTCTACTAGTGTTATCAACTTCTCCCACTTAGTTTTTGCTAGTCCTCGAGCAAAGTATATATTCTAAATTAACCTAAAGTAAAATACAACTCTTTTTTATCGAGGACACGGTTACATTTAGCATGTGTAACAAGCCTTTAAACCCCTAGGTGTCCCTAGTGGACGAGTTATAGTCTCGTGGGGGTTTACAAGAGGTATACCCACAAAACCCAACTTCAAAGTATTCCAAAATCACAAGCATCCAAAGAGCTATGAGGACATAAAGTTTTTGCATACTAATAATAAGAAGTTAGAAATGCCAAAGAACATTATTCTCATGCTTAACTCTTGAGTTAGGAGAAAACCACCATATGAAAGAATCCAGGTTCAAGAGCGACCGAATAAGCATTCTGCCTCACCAATAGGATTTTATGAATTTAACACTCAAAATACGCACTTTATGGTTCTCATGTATGCAGGCAGGAGTGAAGATAGAAATCCTGCACACGTTGAATGGTGAGAAGGAAAAGGAACCTTCCGAATTATATGAAGATGTTATCCCATAGAATGCGGGTCGAAAAAGAACCCTTTTTTTTCTCTGATGATCTCTAAGAAGGGAAATCAATCATTATGTAAGGATGGGAACGCTTACTTACCTTCTCATCCGGTTCACAATCAACACCACTCTCACAACATCCAATAGAAACGCCTTCAGTCTTCGGTCTTCAACTGTTGATGATGAACTTTTGAACTTAACAGAACCTTGACAATTGTAACTCTTTTCTTTAATTTCTTGTTGTTTGAAACTTCTTTATATATTTCTTCTTCCTCACGACCTTATTGAATGAATTACAAACTAAGGTAATAAAAAAAATTCGTTTTTTTTTTCGATTTCTAATTATTTATTTATTTTTACTTTTTTTTTCCTTTTTTTTTTAAATAAAAACTGAAAAACAAATAAAATGAATAATGAAACTACTAGGCCGTGGGATAAGGACTTTACTAACTCTCATCTTTTCATTCTTCACAACTTGTATTGTCTCGATATCATAAACTTTACTAACTCTCATCTTTTGATTTTTTTTTGTTCTTGTACATAAGCCTTCAACATAGATATAATTTTGCTCATTATATTGTTGCTTTACTTGAATCTGAATTTTGCTCTTTCTTGTACCCTTTCTTGTAAACCTTGAAATTTTTTTTAACTTTCCTTCAGATTTTCGATGCTCCACTTGTTGATGATAATGGTGTTTATATGGACCTGTTGTTGTCGAGAGAATGGTGCCAATTGCAAACAAGGATACAAGAAAGAGTTAGAAATTCTGATGACACCCTCATGATAGATAGAAATATCACTCAAGTGATCAAAAAGTAGTGTTGGAATTGGTGCGAGATTGGGTAGCTCATCATTCTACCCCGAGTTTGCGCAGATGAAACACTCTAAAAGGAAAATTGAAGGTTTGGTGCCTCACTCATGGGTATTAAATGATCAGCTTCTCTAATACTGTATTCTTTCTGCACCTAATTCGCCACCGACGGTTTAAGTCCCTTTTTATCATCTCTAGCCTCTCAACAACTAAACAACCCGAATAGAGTTCTCTAATACTTCTAAGTTCATTTATTTTTGTAAGAACTCCGTATGTAAACTTAGCTAGAAGTATACTAAGTGACTCTAAAATATCTAAAAGTTGGAGGTTTATGCAAAAATATGTACAAAAAGTTCAAAAATTCTACCTATAAAAGTAAAGACTAAAAACTCTATCTACTTAATTACTCCTCCACACTTAAACTTTACATTGTCCTCAATGTAAATTGACTCTTCCAATGTAAAATCAATATGGGAAATTCCTAATATGATATGCAAAACTAAAAATTAAGAAGCAAAAGATAGAAATACAAAAACAAATGGGTTGCCTCCCAATCAGCGCTTAGTTTAACGTCCTCATCCTTACCTTCTGGTTTACGTCCGTACACCAACAATCTGAATATTTGAGGATCCACCCAGATAACAATCTGCAGTTCTAATAACAGTTTCACAAAAACATTAGCATAACGTATAAATATTGAAACTGTTATTTTATGGAAGTTACCCCCGCACTTATTCTTTTCTACACTTGGAAGTGTATAAAGAACATAGAACAAGGGAACTTCTTTGGGTTCCTCTCGGTGAACCTTCACAATGCTAGAATCAAGCACATCAAGTGGTGGATACTTAGAAGCAAAATAATTCGTTAAAACTTTAGAAGCACACAACTTCAATCCTAAGTTAGGTAGATCCTTAAAAATTAGATTAACAACTCTTTGAGAAACTATTTCAATCAAGGGAGAATGATCACTAGAAATAGAATTATTAAGAGAATTAGACAAACCTTCCCTCTATCTTTTTGTATTGGATTATTTACCTCATGTGTATCGTGGTCCTCTATCAAACTTTCTAATTGTACTTCATTAGTCTCTGCTTCGATCGAAATCTTAGCATCATTATAATCCCTGTCAAGCTCAATTGGGTCTTCCACGAAATCAATTAGTTTGATCTCATTTTCAATCTCCATCTCTTCAACACACTCAGAATCAGAATCCTCTCCTAGAAAGTCTAGTTCATTTGTGCAAATTCTAGGATCATCTGTATGAGTCTCTTCCGAAAAAATAATCGGTATACTACTTGCAAATCAACTAGGATAAAAACATTGTAATCTGGATATTCTTTATCACGTTGATAAGCATTTGAGTATGTTACCCCGTTTATAACAATGGTTCTGTCATACCAAGGCTCCTCCTTTTGAATAGGCGAATGATCATTATAATGATCCGGATTTGGAATAACTTCATCACCGTTGCAAGGAACTTTGAAAGGTTGATCATCATTTTCCATTTTAAGTTGATCAATGTCTCTTTTTAAGTTTTTTATACCCTCTTGGAGTTCTTAGAGTGATTGATCGACCCCTTGATAGTATTGATCACTCCGTTGTATATATTGCTTCATTAACCTTTAAAGCTCGTTTGTCATAGTACATAAAGTATCTGCAAAACTAAAGACTTTTTTATCAAGGGCATAACTATCCTCCCATCCCTGTGGTTGTTCACTTACATACCCGTTGTAGGTTTGTTGGAATGTATGAGAATAACCATAAGGTTCAGTCGGGTATTGGTCATTACCAAAGGATTGGTTCTGATTATACCCTTGGTATGGTACCCTTGGTATGGTTGGTATTTGTCATAAGATTGAGATTGAAAATTGTATTGATTACCACTATAATATGATTGATCTTGTGCACCTTACATGTTATTTCCGAATTGAAACATGACGACTCACAAAAATAAAGAGAAAATCTAAACAAAAAA
>JAJJMC010003557.1:3712547-3757418 GCA_023531435.1 Papaver californicum
TGAAACATGACGACTCACAAAAATAAAGAGAAAATCTAAACAAAAAAAAAAAAACAAAAACAAAAGTGATACTCACAACCTATTTTCATATTTGCCTTCCGAACGAGAGTAACACCTTCAACGAGTTGTTAACACCACGAAAACCTAAAAATCTGAAAAACATTAAAGAAAACGTGAGAAATTCTAAACTAATAAAAAAACTAAAACAAATAAAAAATCAATTAACCGCTGCCCACCGGTAGCGACGCCAAAATTTGATGCGTGTCGTGAGTGCAACAAAATAATCAATATATTTTCCACTAATTAACTGGTAATATAGTGGTAGTAAGGATCGTTCTCACAGAGAGCTGTGTAATTGAGATATTATTTAGATTAGCAAAACTATAATAAAAGTGAATACTAAGGGGGATTGGTTGATTAATTAACTAAAAACACAATAAAAAGACAATAACAGAGAAATATGATTAGGGAATCATTCATTGTTACCAAGGTGTAACTCAATCGAACGTTTTAAGGTTTGTGAATTTAGGTTTGATCCCAGCAGTTAAATTCAGTATGCTCGGTTCACTTACTGGTGTTGTCTTCACACACGATTGCTCCACAGAATCCCTCTACAAGGTCCCACATTTTCTACTTGTGTAGGAGATGCACCACAATTACGGACCGCACAACTCTCTACTAGCGACAGAATAATCATGAGGTTAATTTAGCACGCGTTCCAAACAATCTAAAAATTACCCATAAATATTAAACAGTAAAAACAATCGATAAATAATCAGAACTCTGAATAAATTAATAAAACTAATTTAGCTTCACGTCCGGAATTTAGAAATCATCCGTAATCATTATAAAATTAACTACACATACTAATTGAGTTTATAAAAAATAAATATAAAAATAAACTAGAAATCAAACCCAAAACCTAGCAAATCCAAGGACCCAACTTAACTGTTAGATGGAATGGTGGTGGTGTTGTGTTTCTGCAGGTGGGTTGAGAAAAGTGGACGTGAACTGATGAAGATGTGAAGGTTTGAACGGAGCTGGTGGGTATAATGGATTGTGGAGAGGAGCAAAAGCTCCTCTCTGTTGGGAGTAGAAGGCAGGCAGGGGTAAGGTAGGTAGGTCGGTGTGTATTCAAAGGTTCCTATTTATAGAGACTAGGACACCGGTCACACCGCCTCTTTTAGAGTTTAAGATTGAATAGAATTCTAGGTGAACCTTATTAACCACCGACCAAATACACTCGGATGAAACACGGATTCAGCTACCTTCTCTTCATTTTTCCCCTAAATATCTCGCCCACACCTTAATCAGTTCCACCATTACCTGACTTGTCTCCGTTCAAAACCATGCTTTTGTATTTGATTGAAACTCAAACTCCTTTTCCATGTTCCTCACGAACTAGAACAGACTCATATTTCTTCTCAAACTCGAGCTACCTGTTATATCTCAAACTCTATTCTTCACACTCGAGTTCTCATTAATCTGAATCTCCTCACTGGTTCGCAACAGCACCTCGAGCTGGAACTTCTACAGCTCCATAAAATTGCGACAGCGACAACCACTAGTTCTTGAGTGCATCTGCCAAGCTCGAGCAACACCACCAAGCATTATCAATAACCCATCGAACCTTATTGCTCTCTCTACTTCCTTATTCAACTAACAGAGAAACTTTTCTTCATTTCCATCGATATCAGCAGCTTCATACTTTCATCGCAAACCCATTGACCACTGAATTCTTCTCGACTTTTTCAGCCATGATCATCAAAGATCACGTCCTCACTTCTCCTCTTCATATCACCGGCAGTATCACGAGAAAATCAAACCCCATCGATAGTTTCTTCTCAACAGCTTCAGCGAACCTCTTCTCTGCCATTAACTCGAGCCATCATCAACTGCCAGTCATCGAACTCAGCCCCAACAAATTATTCTCACTCTCATCAACTTCCAGCTCCATTCACCGTTGAACTGCCATGATCAGGTTCATCACCGTGATCAGCAACTCATCACAAACCACAGGTTCCAGCAATCAACGAGTGATCCTCTTCCATTGATCAATCATCTAGACATGATAATCACAGCAACACCCCAAAACATCACGTCTCTGCCAATAATACACGAACCAGCGACCTAATTCTCGATTTGTAATAATTGGGGAAGAAGATGGTGGCCCTCATCCACAGCTGGTGCCATTAGTATCATTTGAATATTGGCATCCCTTAGCGAAAATTCGGGCGCCTTTAATAATTCTCAATTAAACCGTGTTGACCTCTCAGTTCCGTGAAACCAACAAGAATAATTCCTCGTTTCACCCGTAATTTCTTCATACGAAGTTGGAATAACTCTATTCTTTCGCCGTTGGCTTCGTTTCGTCGTCCTTTACGAGATGATGACAAGAAATCCTGGATTATAGCAGGTTACACCTGGTATTTGTCCCTTCTTCACTTAAAGCTCTTATTTTCTACCATAATTTAGTGCCGATTCACTTCTTTTGGATGATTCTACATGCTAAAAGATAACTAAATAAAAACAAATGTAATATATAATAATTCACAAGAAACCTAGCAAATACTAGAATGAAATTGACACTTTAACTATGTAAAATATGCACTTATCAACACCTCTTGTAAGCCCTCCCGAGACAACACTCGGCCACTAGGGTCACCTAGGGGTTCAAAGGCTTGTTGCACAGGCTAAGTTCAATCGCGAGTTAGATTAGGAAACGAGACCAGATTCTCGAGATTTTAAGAGTTGTCCGAAAGAAAAATATTTTCTCTCATTAAACTACCGAGATTTGATCATTGATTAAAAGATTTTCTTCGGAAATATTGCGAAGATTTGGGAGTTGTTAAGTGTTTATTATAAATAGGGGTCAATCTTAAGGAGAAAGAAGGAGGCTGGAAAGGCCAGAATCGTAAGAAATCAAAACCCAGAAAAGTTAGGGTTCATCACCGAGAAGAAGGAAGAAGGAGAACAGATAACGCTTCAGAACTGTTGTTGAAAGTGTTATCTATGCTTTCACAATCATAAGCTTCAGTGACGGTTCTGTCTTTAGTCCCAGCGATAGATTCAACGTTCAATACAGAAGAAGACCCTTTCCCAGCTGCACCAGAGACAACCTTATTCAACTTCACCCGAAGTCAATCGTTTATTCATTAAATTATTTAATCTTTCTGCGACTCAGTTAGTCAGTTCTTTCTTGTATTTTTCTTCTTCTCAAGCACTTTTGAGCGATGTTTCTATCTTTTGAGAGTGTTTTGAGCATGGTGAGCTAAACCCCATCACCGGGATAATGGACGAATCAATATTTCATGATTATGGTAATTATAATTACATTTTTTATGATTTTTTGCATTAATTTAAATTAATTTATGATTTTTCTTAATTGGATATCATTTGTTTGATGGTGTATGCTTAGTCTTAAGTACTTTTGATGCGCCATGCTTATAATTTATATCTAATATTTTAAAAATCTACTTATTGCAAAGAATCAAAGTCAATACTTTTATCATATGAGCTATAATTTTCTAGAGTTAATGTATGCATCACATGAATATGAAAAATAGTGGAATCCTAAGTTCCAATTTCTCTCAAAATTGTTATCATATTTTAAATGTTTGCTAGTTTAAAATTAGAATTAAGTCTAAAATCAAATCTTCATAAGTCAACTATTTTTACCACTTCTACAAAATCATATCAGTTACTCAAACTCCATAACATATGACCATAAATTGCTGAACCCCAATCGTAGTTGTGGACTATATCCAAATCTATAAATACCTTTAGCCAGGAAATATATACCATATCGTTCTGGTTTGGGAACAATACATTACCAATAAACCACATCATGAACCACCTTGCTATATGTTCTTGACACTCAATATCGTTCTCTTGCTCTTTTCTAGATATATAAACAATCTTATCACACTAAGCCAAATCATGGTTCGTGTGATAAATTTCTTTCTCAAAGCAACAATTTGTTCTTCTTCTACTGCTTGTTCTTCTTGTTATCCTATGAAATGGAGCAAACAATCTATCCACTGCGGTACAACCTCATGCAATTCTTTCTTGCTAAAATTTTGTACTGTTATGCGGTTTCCTCGGTCAATAGGTATGCCTGATAGTTGTGTGAAGTCCAAAGGCGTAAAGCCTATCTCAAAACTAGGGAAGTGAAATGTATTGGTGGTATGCCACCACCTTTCTCCAATACCGGAGGTAAGAGCCTTGTCGTTAGTTTTTGGATAATCTATCAAAAAGATTGATCGAAACCCGGAATTATCTACAATTTTTCTTTAGCACGGGGATTCTAGGCAATAATGTTATATAAATCAGTAACATGGCTAGTACTACCTTGTTGTTTTCTTACATTTTCTTTACCATCTCCCTGGGGGCATATAAACTTATGATCGGCGTTATCCGGCGACGAAACCGCATATCTATTTAGCATAATGCTATTCAAATGCTCATCCATTCTCAACCCTACAATATATATCATCACACTTTAACATATTGGCATCACTTGAATCATCAAAATAAACCATTGAATTTTAACACATTGTCATCATATATACAAACATCACACTTGAACATACTTTAATCAAAAATTAATCATCAAATAACAAGTTAAACATGGATTTCTAACTACATACATGTCCATATAACATAATTATTATCCATGAAATTTGAATAATCAATCAAACATCAACAATTTCATGATTATAAAAAAAATTGGATTTAGAACCCTAATGGTAAAATAACTTACCTTTGATGATTTTATGGATGAAATTCAAAATTGAAACATGCAATAGAAGCACCAATGAGTATGGAGCAAACCCTTTGAATTTCACATAACAACTCGACTTATAACACCTTGAAGATCAAAAGGGGATAAAAATGGTTTGAGAGGGGAGGAGAAAAGAAAATTGAAAGTGTAGAATGAAGAGAAACTCGGCAGGTTTTTCTCTAAAAATGCTATAGAAACGGATACTAGGTATCCGTCAGGTCAAGTCAACCAGTTGACTGAGACGGATACCTGGTACCCGTGAAGTACTATGCTGACGGATACCAGGTATCCGTCTCAGCAAACCAAGCGATAACTTTCCCTCATAGTATTATTTTTTGGACCTCTCTATCATTTGTTTATAATTAGGCTATAGCCAAGCGAAAGGCTTCACCATATTGATTGGCCTTATTACTTATTATCCGGTTTAGGGTTAGGTTAAGGTACAATAAAACTCTTTAGTCAACTGAAGTCTTACACTTTTTATCACTTGAGTTCATCAAGTGTCTTACTTAGGGGAAAATAACAGAATGAAGAGGTAATAATACATTGTATTTGGAGTTGCTTTTATAATCAAAGTTTCAAATAGGGGGTTTAAACAAAAAATTCTCTTTGATTTATGATATACATGTATATTTATTGATAGATCTTTCGAAAATATTTATATAAAAATTTCTAATTGTGGCAGTAATAATAATAATACTATAATATATACTCCCTCTGTTTCATTTTAGATTTAGGGATTTTTTTTTGGGTTTTTATATTTTTCTATAAAACTTCCAATAACATCCTTACATTTTATCTTGGAACTACAAGTTTTTATTTTAAACATACTAATAACAATTAATGTTTGAAGACTTTTATATAGATGGAAAGATTTTATACCTTTCTTTATTTTTTAAACTGTGTGAAATGCTCTAAACCATCATCTAAAATTGAATGGATGAAGTATTATAGATAAATAATAAGAGACCCAAAGTTGCCATATGACGTCATCATAATTGTTTTGATTGTGGTGAAGCCACGCCACCAACTCTTGATAAGTTATCACCATGTCATCAGATCCTGGTGCTAATAAAGGAATATTTATGTACATGAAAATATCCATCTGCATCTAAAATAATACCTAATAAAACACAATCGTTCACTCTTGAGACATTCCCTTATAAAAACACAAGCTTGAACTTCGAAACAACAAGTTCAACTATAACTATCTTAATGGCAGGAACTAATCTCTTATTTATTAAGAAAAATGATATGACTAAATTAAGAATTTAAGTCCTTTCAGTTTCTAAAATCAAACATTATTGACCTTAAATTTGTGATGTTGATTTGTGGCTATGTCTTTATTTTTTAAACTATATTTGTTTGCCTGAATGTGACAGACTACAATCATGAAGCCAGTGTTATGGGCCTTCTTCATAAAAATATATGATCAAATCTTATTTTACTGATGACCAACAAGCTTAAAAAATTTAGAATTATGATTCCCCAGAAAGTGAAAAACAAAACGATTTGGATCGGATATTGTCCGATGAAATTTGATATGAATTCAAATCAAATTCAGTTATGGCTCATTGATTTTTGTAATCTTCAATTTTCTGTGAATTTTAATTACCAATGTTCTGACTTGTGTTCCCCATAATGAAACATGTAAATTGGTTACTCCAATGCATATGCACCAGATTTAGGGCTTGTAATAACACTTTTTAGATTATAGTTTACAATAGAAAAACATTTTTCCAAGATTCATCTTGTTTCATCTTTTATTTGTTTATGTTTTCAATTTCAAACTTGTTTGCTCCTGTAAGAGCAAGTCTTATGGTGGAAGAATTCCAAGTTCCAATTTCAACGATACCTAGCACTTGGAAGAGATCATGGAAGTACATGTCTAATGGTGAAATCTATTGCTAAGTAAATCCAAATAATGCCAGACGACATTTGAAATGGTGCTTGACTAGTCAACGAGAAAAATGCAATTCGGAATTGTGTTTGACTTGCAATGGGTTAGATTCATCGAGGTAATATATTTTATTCAATGTTCACAAATACATCTACAAATGTACAATAATTATCTTTCACCAACATTCTCCGTATTTGGGTCCCATAACAAAAGCGAAAGATATAATTGTAGTAGTGGTAAAGCTCAAGAGGACAAAAGCAGAATGCATGTCAGTATTGTCGATCAAAGAAGATTCCCCATCATATTTTTCGTGTTTTTTTCCCATATTTATTCACCTAGGTCCTATCAAAGTACAAGTAAAAAAACAATTAAAATAAAATAAAATGTATTTTGAAATTGCATAACCGAAAATACGATTTGGATAACACAAAACGCAATTTCAAATTGCGTAAAGCGCAATTCGGATTCCCACTTTCTCCTGGAATCTAAGCTCTTGAAATTATGTTTTCTGACAAATTTATACAATTTCGAATTGCTTCCAGCGTCATTCGGATCCCCGTTTTCTCTTGGAATCCAAGCTCTCTTCTGTGAAACCTTGGAAGATGTCTTGGAAAAAACGTGGAACACCCCTATTTGGAAGCCATTAGACTTAACATTCTACACTTTTTCAAACTTGAAATAACTTAGATTCCACCATAAGACTTGCTATAACAGTTAAAACTGCGAAAACACTAAAGGTAGACCAAATATGCTAGTCCAAATATAGACCAAGGTTTTGTTTCTAGAAAAAAGAATCAACTAGGACCCTCATGTTCATACAAAAGAACACCCTCCTTAAATCCTAGGGTGGTAGAAGGCTCCACGTCAGCAACTACGGATGGGTATCAATTTTGGCCTACACTTCCTTAAAACTGTGTAGGGTACGGTACTGGGTACAAATAATCCGACAACGGTCTGGGGCAACTTGACCATCTTACCAAAGCGGTGTGTTTTAGTTTCGAGAGAAAAACTCACTTTGCTTAACCCCTTTCTTACTTTTCTTATTTGCCATGACCACCATAGAAACAAAGAAATCGACGTTGCATATCTTCTTTTAGTTTGACAAAAAAAAACCTAAAACTCCCAAAATATCAGTAGATCTCCTCCTTTCCTACCAAATTAGGTTTCTACAGAGATTCTTCTTCATCTTATCGAAGGTAATGAAGAAGATAGGCAGTTGGAAACGCTAATGATTGCGAACCATGATTGTTTTTTCCGAGTGCAATAGAAAATGCCATCAGTAACAATACTTAACCTCCACCTTCTTCATATACACGATACGCTTAGAATCAATCAATGACCATGTACAGGTAATCATCCATGTCTTACAATTACTTCCCTCTTTTTTTTTTCTAGGGCTTGTTATTAATGCTGAAAATACGAGTTATTAGTTCTGATGTGAGCTTGTGTCGGTTTTATTGTTGTTATTTATTGGTGATTTTAGGGTTAGAGATTGATAATTGAATTTGGGTTTGCTGATTTTGATCTATTTTTGTTTGAATATGCCTGTGAGCACGCACATTCAGCTTAACTTGTTTAAATAGTTGTCATACATGTGTCAATTCATGTTAAAACTACTAGGTGTTTTAAAGTCTTTAGTATAATCAGCATTGTAGGCTGCATTCGCATTTGCACATTCGATAATGAAACACAGAATTTTATACGGTGCATTTGCTAGCTGACCGCAAATTAGTGTTTGCATCTACTACATTGAGATTTGGAGAATCTTTTGACTCTATAGCACAACCATAAAACTTGCAGGTTTTTGACACTGGGAAGAAATAGAGGAGTTGGGCGCCTCTTTCTAGAGCAAAGAAACAGTTGCTTGGGGGCGAAGAAGCATGGGGCTCTTGTTACAGCTGGACCAGCTTCCTCCATTCCTAGATTATACTCACAATATAGCAGTCAGAGACATCTTTCGTATTCATATTGTAAGGCCAAGTCAAATTTTTGTAGCAGTTACACAAAAAATTCTCTACTTTCAACAAGTAATAATATAGTGACACATCATGCTCAAGTTGCCTGGAAGGGGCTTTATCAGATATGTTCTTACAATTGGCCTTCTTTCCCTCCCATAAGTAAGATAGCTTGTGCTGTGAGCTTGGCATTGACCAGATCACCCGTTATAGTTCCTAGCATTTTTGCACTAGTTCTTGGAAATGCAGCATGGACACGAAGGACTTTGGCTGACGGACACAGTGAACAGTTTGCAACAAGTAATAGTATTTACATGCATGCACGAAATGGGCATCTTTATTTGAGCTCATTGTTCTCAATTTTTGATGGAATCATGTTATTATTCAGAAGCAAGTATTTGGCAAT
Organism: Papaver californicum; assembly: GCA_023531435.1. Classification (NCBI taxonomy): domain Eukaryota; kingdom Viridiplantae; phylum Streptophyta; class Magnoliopsida; order Ranunculales; family Papaveraceae; genus Papaver; species Papaver californicum. The sequence continues at coordinate 3,721,592 of JAJJMC010003557.1, forward strand.
TTTGTTTTCACCCAGCATAATGGCACCATTTGCGGATTGTATGGGTGAGAACTTCAGGAAAATATGGCTTCGTGTTGTACGTGTTACATTGGAAAAAGCAGGTCCAGCATTCATAAAATGGGGACAATGGACAGCTACAAGACCTGACCTCTTTCCTAGAGATCTCTGCACCGAGCTTTCAAAGCTTCACACCAAAGCCCAGCTCATACCTTTGCCTACTCTAAAAAAACTATTGAAAAAGCATTTGGTCGTAAACTTCCGGAAATCTTTGAGGATTTTGAGGAGGAACCTGTAGCATCAGGAAGTATTGCCCAAATACATCGAGCTACGATACCCAGGTCAAAAGTCGAAGCCAATTGTGGTTGCTGTGAAAGTTAGACATCCTGGTGTTGGTGAATCAATTAGAACAGATTTTGCAATTATTAATGTGGTTGCCAAAATTTCAAACTTCATCCCGGCATTGAAGTGGTTGAGACTTGATGAAAGTGTACAACAGTTTGCTGTCTTTATGATGTCTCAAGTAGATCTTGCAAGAGAAGCAGCACAGTCAGTGCAATTATCTTTCAGGTGGATAATTTTATCCATGCAGACATGCATCCCGGAAATATCCTTGTCCGGGTACCTAAAGGCAAGCCTTCTCGTAAGAAGCTCTTTAAATCGAGGCATCATGTTATTTTCCTTGATGTTGGGATGACGGCTGAGCTCTCTAAGAGTGATAGAGTAAATTTACTGGAGTTCTTTAAGGCTGTTGCAGTTCGTGATGGCCGCACAGCTGCAGAGTGCACCTTGAGGTTATCAAAACAACAGAACTGTCCAAACCCAAAAGCCTTCATTGAGGTAACATGCTTGTTGCAGATCTTTGTAGCTTAACATTGACTGATTAAATGCCAGTACTGTTGTTTGTCATCTTAATATCTTGTAGACTTTTTAATATCATGAGAAAAATTTCATTTGTATTTCGTAATCTCTAATTAATCTGCCAATATTTATTCCTTCATATATTTTGAATTAGCTATTTATACTATATCTCACATAGTTAAGTACTACCAACCTAATTTGCAGCTACTACTGCCTAGTAAGCACCACATGACCACAGCCATCACTACGTGATTTAACTACGCATTTATGGATAAGAATAATCTTCTTTATCTATCTGGAAGTTCTTGAAGTGAAAGCATCCCCGTCAATTTGCTAAGAAACTCTGGAGAGCCCGAATAATCTTAAGATGCCCAATACTCTGGTTATTCGATGTGAATGGTGAATTATTGATATCAAGAAATTAGAAAGATGTCCTTTACAGAAGAGCATTGTTCAGGTGTTTATATAGGTGAACCTTTTTTTGTACATTTCTATTAGGAATTAGGGTAGCCTACAGAATTTTGTAAGAAATCCAATCGGCTAAGGTCATGTTTTGCCAAGCCTGTAGTATTGTGGTGATGATCTAGAATCTGAGGCTTTAAGCTCACATTAACTGAACTGTTATCACTTGGTTTTTTCATTTTAGTGTTATCTTGTAAATGAATGGCTTATGAGGAATTCTTGATTGCAGTTTTCTTTAGCTATCTACATCTTTTACTTAAACATCATGGTATTTTATCAGGAAGTGTCAAAGTCATTTGCTTTTTGGGGCACCCCAGAAGGTGATATAGTCCACCCTGCCGATTGCATGCTTCATTTACTTGAGCAAGTTCGACGTCACAAAGTCAATGTTGATGGCAATGTTTGCACTGTAATGGTTACTATGTTGGTGCTTGAGGTAATTACTTGTTACTTTCAGTTGTTGCAATCTAAAGCCTGTTATCTTTTTGTTTTTAACATGCTCATTTGATGGTGGGTATCAAGTGAGCAAATTAGAAAATCATATTTGATGGCGATTTACTAATATTAACAGGAATCACATTTGCCTTATCATATTGGGTATATGTGAATTAACCTGGTTCCATATGCAATAATGTAGTGTTGACTTGGCTCACACAAGATTTAGGTAGGTGATTGCTGCCTGTTGGTAAAAATTCTTGGTCTTTGCAACTCTTTGTGGCGTATCACGATTGTCTATGAATATACATCTCAATATGCGTCTGTGGGGTTGTCTGTATATTGTCTAACCTCCAGAGGCTTGGAAAATATGCACTAAATGACACTTGGCAAATCTTCGTTCATCTATCTAGTGAGGTTTAAACAATTAGAAGTTTAAGTGATGTAGCAATTTGTCTGTTAAAATGTGAAGCTGTCAATTGAAATTGAATCCTCCTTAAGGAAACCAAGCTTCTGGTTTTTGAATCTCTAAACCAATTTATAGCATTGTAGATCTGATCATGATGTAAAACTGTATGCATCGTAGTTTATAATAGTTGAGATGATTATGACTTTTTGTTATTTGTATTTCCATCTTTTCAGGGATGGCAGCGGAAGCTTGATCCAGATTACGATGTTATGAGGACACTACAAACATTGCTATTCAAGAAGGACTGGGCAGAGTCACTTGTCTATACAATCGAAGGACTCATGGCTCCTAAAAAACTGCTTTTCTTTTGAGCTGTTCTTTCAAACAATTTTAACTGACTGGTAATGAAGACATAAAAAATTGAGAGAAGAAACAAGGTTATATTGTAGTCCACTGGAAAGAAAAAAAAAACTAATGGAGTGAGTTTCGTTAGGGCTTCCACATTTTTTTTGGTAGCTTCCACTATTTTGCTATTCCAGATAAATCTCTGTGGGCCAACTGTATTATTCTGTTTAGGTATTTATTTATATTTTTAACAAATACTTCCTCCGTTTCAGCAAAAGTGATAGTAACACTTTTACTGAAACGGAGGTAGTACCATTTACTTAACATATACAGTTGCAGTAGTAACCAGAACAGAGCAACATTACTGCGGAGGAGAAGGAAACACGAATAAAAGAATAAGGTGTTACACCCTTCTCCTTCTCTTCATCGTCTTAGTAAAATGGAATTGTGTTTGCTTGTGATTTTCTTTTGAGTAATGCAAGTGAAATTTCTGGTCGACTTCCATCTGGGGATTTTTGAGCTTTATAATAGTATCTGCTTGAAATGGAAGTTTCTTTTGATTTACCGTATTTCATTAGAGGATCTTTGAGATACTGTACTTTTTTTTTATTATTCGAATAAAAGCTTTATTTATGAAATTACCAGAACGTAGAAAAAGCACCTATTTCTGTACCGGTTCCAGAAGATCGAAGAAAGAGGGGATGCTTTGTTAATAGAAAGAAGGAACTGTTTATAGCCGTCACGAGATAAACGAGTATACTCATCCAAGCCGCAGGAACATGTACATATAGAATACGAGAATTTTCACCTTGTTGAAGATCTGGAGGTGCAACCCGAAGACTTAAATGAATAGCCATCGCAGTTAAGAACAATTGAAATCCAATGAGAATGTATGCGTAGCTTCTGGTCTTTGACATAAAGAAGGAAGGTTGTAATAACGAAAGGGACATGTTCTAACTTTGATCTAGCTAGTGGAAAGACATTCCTGTATATTCAATCAAAAAGAAAGAAGAGAAAGAGTAATCCTGTCTGACCCAATTGGAAATATCAGGCGGGAAATAGTCGTAAAACTCAAAACCAGAACCATCCTCTCTAACTTTTTCAGCTAGAGAATGAGCTCTTAATATTTGGAATACGACCTTGATTAGACCAATGGGCTGTTGGTTCCAATTCATTTACTGTACGATTTATTTTCAGTGCAAGTGTAAACAATCCTTAATCCCTTCCCCTTGCTAACAAACATGAGATATTGAGAGCAACTCCAGTGGGCATAGCAAACCGGTAAAAATACTAACTTTGTGTCCACGGTGGGTATACCAAATGGGCAAAATGGATTGTCAAACCTTTAAATCTGAGGGTTTGTCATAGCCGTCTCAGGTTGAGCTGAGAGTTTTAACCTGAGACGAGCAAATCAACAGAGCCGGTCGGCTTTACCTAGGCCGAGACTCGGCTCAAGTTGAGACGTTAGGCCTATGTTGAGCCTACAACGGCTAGATCATCCAACGACTCTTATTTCACTCCCTATAAATTCAACCAATTTCAACTCCAAAATCACACCTTCTACACCCAAAAAGTCTTATACTTTGACTTCAATCTTAATTTTTCCATTTCAAACTCTAAATCTCAAAATCTGTAGAAAAAAATTCAAAAAAAAAGGCAAAAATTACAACCCAACTTGATTTTTTTCCGGAAGTCATACTCGAAGATGCCATTAGTAAGATATGTGATGGTTATAAAAAAATAGAGAATGATAAGAAAAAAAAGGTCTTTAAAATATAGATGTTAACCAAGTCTCATCTGCAGCTATAAGAAAAAAATGAGTTCAAGGCAGAGAAAATTTGAAAGTTAACTGTCGTATCGCACACAAAAACGAAGGAAAATCTTCTCAAGAGTGCATCGATCGGAAGTTACGTCAAATGAAGATAAACATGAGGACAAAGATTGTCCGAGATTTTTATTGAAGTGCTTACTTAAGTTATTATTTCTCTAGTTTATATCTTATAATAAAAACATAGTTTAGTAAATTAATGTAACGAAGATTAAGTGTTTTTATATAACTTTAGTTAATTCAATCAAATTATTAATCTTACTTATTTCTTTTGAAATTGAACTACATTTAATTACAATTAAGAATTGCATTAGGATTTATGAATATTGTTAAAATCAATTACATTTAATTAAAGTTATTGCTAAAATGAAAATATTCGTTGGATTAAATCTAGATGAAAGGTTGTGATCGAAATTATAAAGCATACATAGACCCTTGGATTAAAGAAAAATCAACGACTGAGGTGATACTAAAATGTAGTCGTTGTCGTAGCAAACTGAGACGACCGCCTTAGGTTGAGCCGACAACGACTAGTTCCATAAAATAGTTCTATAGATTCAACTATTTTCACTTTAATAATTCACACACCTTCTCCAACTTTTACACCCATAGTTAAAATTATTTTCACACCTTCTCCACATTTTACACCCATAATTTTCCGAGTAATGGCTCAGCCGTATATTAATCCTGCGGAGTTTAACGTAGATAAAAATCTATCTCTACATAGAAACTTTATAGTATGTTATCCGGCTAAAGGTGCAGAAAGACAATAAAAATGGTTAATGAGTATGAGTTATTGGAGCAGAATTTATAAAAATTTACGTACTGACACCAGTAACCCGAATAACCGCAATGAAGATGGGTTGTTTTACCGATATATATATCAAACTATAAGAAAACAAAAATTTATAATTTTAGTCTGGGTTGTCCATCAATATCAACTTATGGGTGAAACCAATGCTGAAATTGTATTGTGAGCTTGAGAAGAATGGTGAATATGGAAAAGATTTTTTTTTGCTTATGAAGCTCATTATGCAATCATGAAGGATTTTTTGATAGCACGTATGGGATGTTAAAAAATAGACATACTACTCGAGAAAGACGTTGATATAAATTTTAATTGAGTGTGAAATAAAATTTAATATTAGTTTCATTTCTATAGATTAGTTTTAATTACATTAATAGACTTTAATCTCAATTTCAATTACAAATATTAAATAAAACATAATTATAACTACTCAGTCCCATTCCAGCCCTTGTAATACGCGTCACTCTGTATCAAACTCCCAAATGAAGTACTTGGTCCTACAACTTGAGATCCTGCACCATCAGGTCCTCCACCTTGATCTCCAACGAATGGACATCCTTCAACTGGAGAGCCATCAAAGTTTAATGTTCTTATATAATCTTGATAATTTTAAGGATTTTGTTGATTGCCCTGACAAGATGCAGATTGTTGCATTGTTAGACTCACTGACGATATGGAGATACTTGTCCTGGATGTACTTGTGTTTCTAGCACTCTTTCTTGGGAATATGGTGTTCCATAAAGGTGAGAGAAATTTGGACTAAAGCTCATGGACTTCGTCATTACCCGCAACCGCAAGTGCTGTTGGTACAGACGTCTAGTTTGAAAATATCTTAACTCCATTTGATTCAATTGTTCTTGACTGGACGATGTGCCTGTATAAGAATTAGGGTGGTCCAGACCTTGTGAGACAATTGGAAGTATCTGAAGATCTCCTTGGAGATTAATAGTCTCTGCTCCCAACTCAAAACAGGCAAATCAGACCCAATGATGAAGAAGAAAGTCTAGAAGGTCCTATTGTTAAGGCCGATGAAGAATAAGCTTCTGTTGAAGGATAAATGTTGAAAGTTAGAATCAACGGTGGTGGTCCTTTTGGAACATCCAAGGACGGTAATGCTCTACCTAATGTGGCAAAATCCATTCCATAGATGTTTAAAACTTTTGTACTAATTATCGGTTCTGTAACCAATTTGTACCATTCATCGTATCGTTTTTCGTCACAAGAGGTGAATACTGTCTCATACTTTCTTCATCCCTTTCTCTTCAGTCTTGTGTAATCCGATCCAAGGACGGTAGCATGTTGAGGATTATTTGGCACACCAACTGCACCAACTAACTGTCTAGCACATTTATCCCCAAAATAATAAACACCAATAGTCCTGAGTTGACTGAAGAGCACCATGCGTTGGAGCAAAAAATCTCGGATCCCTTGGGCTACATCACCACTAAACTTCTCATAATCCTCATACGACATCCAAATAACATTATGTTTGGTCTTAAGCTGCATTTGGTATATCCACATATGCATATTATCTCGCTCAATGTTGTTTTGTCTTGTTTCCTAGTTACCGTCATCATCCCTTACTACAATTGGGAAAAAAAATTGTGTAGTCATAAAGTCTTGGTAAACCAATATTAGTGTATGTTTACCACCAAAGCTGAAGTAAACAACATAAAATTAGTTTAACTTGATAAATATTTGTAAATTTATTATCATATTTACCTCAAGGAGGTCCCATAAACCTTCGATGCTTGATGAACCTAAGCATGCGATATCGAGACTAACGTACAACTCGTCTAATACAGCGGAACCACAATCATATTTGACAGCCTTTTCCATATGAGTATTAGCGTTTGAGTTGGGGGGGAAACATAAACCAAATAACCATAAAATAAAGACCTTGGCAACTTGTGTATCGTTGTCAGGGTCATATGTTGACGAATTAATAACTCGGTGACTATAAATGCTTTTAAACCGGAATTAGGAATTCCACCACTTCTTAGGGACCCTTTGTTGTTAAGTCAAAGTACAACGGAATTTCATCTTTATATCGGTCTTCATTCAACCAACTCTTTTGGTTGAATGCAACATCATCTCCCAAACCGCTAGGTATCCGAAGTAGACTATACACATATAATAGTGTTATTCCTGTAAAAACATTAAATTTTTTAATTTCATATAATCTTCATATTGATTGCATACAAATTATAAATCAAAATATATGACATACCTATTTCTAAGTCTTGAAAATACAATGTGTGTGTAGTATACCACCAACGTTCCACCAATGTAAACATCAACTTGGTCGAATGTTTCTTCGTATTTATATAGTTCAAAGTAATCAAAGGAAATTTATCGACAATAATTTTAGCACCAGGAGTAAGTTTTGCATAAACTTTGTTAACTTCATACCAACCACCTCTTGGATTTTGATGGGCACTATCTCGATTTGTTCTTGTAGACATGTGACCTTGAATTGTGGTTAATTCTCGATCGGAAAGTAGATTTGGATTATTCGCTTCATCCAAACCTTTTTGTGTTGTAGGTAGAGGTTGAATATGCTTATTCCTAGGAAGTTTTCTATTTCTTTTTCGACTAATATCTTGAGATTGAGACATGGTAGTTTTGAAAAGATTTAGAGAAGCAGAATATGAATTATAAAAGAGTTTTTTGTGGAGAAAATATATAAAGAAGATTGATTTTGGTATGAGTAGAGAAGTTGAATGAGGGTTGCATTTATAGTGTTTGGAATTATAGTCGTTTTACGGCTGTTGTAAAATTCGACTGTTATCGAAACAACTTGAGACGACCATCCTAAGTTGCTCTGATCGACTCAGGTTCAGCCGATATACAAACTTCCCACTGCTAGAAAATGGATTTGCCCATCCACCTGGCATAGCTAATGGGCATATTTTCCTAGTCCCACTTGACTTTCTCTGATAAAATATAAGGAGAAAAGTCTAAGAAAAAAAAGAGGAAAATGAATTATTATTGTACACTTTTGGGTACGTTTCTGTACACTTCAAATATTACATGTACCCAAACTGAAAAAGCAACTTGTGAACTGGCGTGTTTTTGGGTGTAATTGAACTCCAATATTTCTTGATGATTTACGACAATTACTTGGTCCATTGTGAGCTAACTTTTGTCACTGGTCTTCAACCAAAAAATACGCAGGTGCATATTCTTCTTTGTAACTCAAGGCAAACTTCTCACATTCTTACATGGTTTCCACTATTTGAGACCAATCTATATTAAGAAGTTAAATTTGCTTGGGATCAAAGTAATTTCTAACCATGAAAACTATTTCACGAACTTGCTTTGTCCCCAAGAAAAAAATTGCTTGAACTTTAAGCAATCTAGCCTAATTCATCATTATAAATATATGACTCTCTGCAACCTAAAATCTCAATCTTAGAACATTGTGTGCTAGTTGCGGCTAGAGTCGTCCTCTAAATTCCTAGGTTTTTAATGAAACTGTATTAGGTTGTGACTTATAAAGTCTTCAGTAAGGGATTTGTGAATCCCTGTTATACTATCTTTTACCTGATAGATCCTTGATATTCAGAATCTTTTCTTGATCATCGTAGTTCATGTTTATTCTAAGGTTCTTCTCTTTGGTTATACAACCATTCAATAATTACTGATTAGAGAATAAGATTGATAGAAATAACAAAGTTTTCTTCGTATCAGATTTTAGAATTCCACGAGATTGATATCTAAACTTCTGTTTAGATTGGTCTCATAAGTTACAATTGATTAGGCATCTCTAAAACCTTTTGAAGAGAGTAAGCTATCCTAATTGTTTATATTTTGCTTGATATCTTCTTTTCTCTTGAAGATCCTTCATACGCAAACAGAGTTTCACTACCTTGATTGAAACATATCTAAAGGAAATTGATAGGTTGCATGTTAGAGGCATGTTATTTAAAGTAATCACTTCGGCTGAAGGAACTTCTGGGCATGTAAAGAACGTCAACTATGGAATCAAGTGAGTAGGGTCTTGCGATATCAAAGAGACGTAAAGAGCATGAATGATATTGAATTGCTCGGAGGGTTGGTATCAACTATATTCTAGTCCAAAGTATGATGGTAGGCTAGTGTTTGTAGCGGCTTAATATAGTGTGGTATTAATAGGGACGATCATGTTCTATTGAAAATTGTAACTAAACTTTATTATGCTTTCATCTCCGTTTTTACGAGACAACTCTAGCCGACCACGGGGGAAAGATTCGTCTGGTTTAATTGGTAAATTAGGTGATTATCAGTGATATTTCAGCCATTTTGCGGTATAACTGAGTATTCCAACGGTCAAGACGGTCAACTACTCTCATGGGACCCAAGCTCTAATATTGAACTTTTTGGGAGCCAAACGCAGTTCTGGTCACAAAATTAGGACCCAAAATTAAAATATCCCTAATTATATTTATCATATCCTACATGTTATAAGAAGAGAATTTTTTTTTATATTATTTTGATAATTCTTTTCAGCCCACCTTATATCCAGCGGCCAATTCCACCGACGACGTGGCGCTACCTTTTTGACCGGAATTTGGTTTTATCTTCTGCGATCACTGGATATTTCCATAATGTTAAACCATATTCGATCAATATACCATAAAGTATATGAACCATGACTTGGGTCTGCTTTGTATGGTTTGTACTAATTGCAGAAAGTTTGCTTTACTACCAGTAAAAATGTATTGCACCAAGCAAAAGATAAAAAAAATCCCTTTTACCTTTTGTTCTCTCAATATAAGAAGATAAGAAATCCAAATCGGACGTAAATCAAATGTGCCATTCCAATCTTCTTTTCTGAAATATAATAAAAACACTCTAAGCTAAACTAGGACAGTAGTAATCAATTGAAATAAGTATTTGAGAAAAAAGTTGAAAGAAAATAACCCATTGATCCTTGATACATTATGACTAATCTTGCCTTAATAGATATTTGTGAGGTTAGATAAATGTTTGTAAATGAGATTTGTAACTAATGGAAGTAGCTCAGGACTACTTGTTCTAATGTACTCATCAGGTAGTAGACGTAACTCAATATTAATCCTTTGATTCAATCCATCAAGTAATTGACACTGTTGTTGCCGTGAAAATCTTCATAGAATGAATATGAAGACAATAAAAGATAAAATTCTCTGAGCATTAACTTTACCAATGTCCATACCTGTCTATGTTAGCCCAAGAATAAAACAAACTAAGATTTTGATTGAAATATATAATCAAACTAGACCCTGAACTCGCGCTGAAATTTTTAATAGTAGTAGTAGCTATTCTTATCTATACACCCTAAAAAGTTGATTAAAAGTATACATGATTTAGGGGTAAAACAAAAAAAAATGATAAAAATAAAACCCACGGTCAAAAAGGTCAACGCCACATCATCGATGGGATTAACCGTGGATGATAAAATTATTTATTTTATTTTATTTTTATATGTAATAAATAATATTAAGAAAAATATTATTTTCTACTAACGTTTTTATGTTCTTCCGTTCTCAAACTTTTGTTTAATACTACCTCCGTTTCAGGAAAAAAGTTACTATCACTTTTTCATTTTAGACTATTTTTAGGCTAAAATAAAAAAATGATAGTAATTTTTTTCCTGAAACGGAGGGAGTATCATGTTCTAATACTCCACAATTTTGTATTAACAATTTTGTTTTCTCGACTATTGTACAAATTAACTACCACCTTTTTTGGCCGAAGAGGGACCACGCTTCGATTTACGGGCAAGTATCCACAACTCTATGAATCTAATTATTGATTTAAATTTGATTAAACCTTTTTTAATTTCATTCATATTGTAATTTTAAATCACAATTAGGGTTAGTTTAATTATTAATAGTCTGGAGTTGGAATTAAGATTAATCTAATTGTAAGAAGTGTGATTGGACATCGGATATTTTTCTTAATTTTTTTATCATCGACCGATTTAACTTTTCATGAATTCGTGATGAACAATGGGTATCTAGATCTGATTTTTATTAATTATATTTAATTAATATTAAATTAAATATATGATTTTTTATATATTAATTATAATATAAAATTTTATAAGATTTACAGGGAGGTAGTCAGATGAAAATTTGTAGGATTTCTATAGAATTTCCAAATCTATTGTTAGTCGATAGAGATTCTAGAAGAGTCTCTTAAAATCCCTTTATAGTGATATAAACTTTTTTTAAGTCTTTTTAATTCCTTAAAATTGCATATTATTTGATTGGAATTTCTTAAGAGTCATTGAAACACCCTTGTTATTAGATTTAGATTTTAAATTTATTGATTTGTTGTTTTTTAAAATTATGAGAGACTTTTTTTAAAAGAAAAATAGGCATGGGAAAAGTCTCTACTACATAGGTGAAATTTTGGAAGACTTGAAATTTGGAGTTGTTTGGTGAACTTGATTTTGGAATATTTATTCATGGTAGTAGAACCAGATAGGAATACATTTGGAGTTCTTGAAGCTCGGTGATAAAAAATTATTTTCAAAACTTAGGAGCATGGCAACGCTGAAATAAGAGATCATGAAGACAATGTTCTCAAAACCAAATTTAGAGTTAACAACGATAAGATGCTAATCAGTGACGAGATAGCATAACAAATAAAATGTGGTAGAAGAAGAACAAAGAGAATGAAAACTTTGGCATAGGACAACAATGAGATTTATTTTGACAATTGACACATATTTACTAGGTATTCATACTACTTTTGTAAACATTATAACATGCATGATAAAAATGTCGGTAAATATTTTGAATTTTTAATTAGATATTATACATTTTATTATCCCTATAAATCATAAAAACTCATTAGAAATTCACTAGAATTCTCTAGATTTTTGTAGAATTTCCGAAAATCACTTAAACAAAAAATCTAAGGAAGTCTATAAAAACTTAATTTGACTTCTTTTCTGTTAACTGTTTTAGATAAGAAAATATATTTTTTATATAATTAATCGATTTATATACCATCGGATATAAAAATATTTTTCCTAAATTTTATTGTTCAAAATTTGATAACGCTTCAAAATAAAAATACCCATGGACCCGAATCAACAGCAAAATCATAAAGAAGAAGAAGAAGAAGATGATTTTAGTAAAGAAGAAGAAGAAGAAGAAGAAGGAGATACAAATTCATAAATTTTTGGGTTTTGTTTAAACTTTTTAATCTTCTTCATCTTCATTTGATATTCAATGTTGGAAGATGAAGGTTGTCTATTCAAACGATATGATATAGTCGATTAAAGTGATGATTACTCCTATTTTCTGTTTCGGGTTAGTGTTATTTCATTTTTTTTATGATTAAAGGTTGTTATTTCAACATGTATTGCGGGATTATACTCTTTTTCCTTCAGTACATATTTTCTTGAGTACATATCAATATATACAGTTGGATCAATATGTATTGTTGGATCATCTACTCTATTTCCTTCAATATATTTTTTCTTCAGTACATATCAATATATACAGTTGGATCAATATGTACTGTTGGATCGTCTACTTTATTTCCTTCGGTACATATTTTCCTCCAGTATATACCAATATGTACTGTTAGATCAATATGTACTGTGGGATCATACACATTTTCATTCAGTACATACCAACATGTACTGTGGGATCATAAATTTTTTCTGTCTATCAGTACATATTTTCTATCAATATATACTGAAGAAAAATATGTATCGTGGGATCATACACTTTTCCCTTCAGTACATATTGATATGATTTGAAGGATAAATATGTACTAAACGATCAATATGTACTGTTTTTGGCGACTAATAAAGATCTTCTTCTTATTTTTTGATGATTTGTTTGAATCTTCGGTTTTGATTTTTGATTTTTGATTTTGAATCTTTGATTTTGATTTTCGATTTTGAATTTTCGATTTTGATTTTGATTTCAGAAAAAGGATATTGAATCTTTGGTTTTGATTTTCGATTTTAAATCTTCGGTTTTGATTTTGGTTTGAGAAGAATAATATTGCATCTTCAGTTCGATTTGGTTTTAATGCCCGAGATTTCAGTTTCAGTAACACCCAAGATTTCAGTTTTATGTTGTTTTTGATTTCACACGGTTGATTTCGATGGGTAGGTAAGTAATTTACTCTTTTTAAAAAAAAATTGGACCTCCGGATAAACTACATTTCCCGCTGGACCCTAGATTAAATGGGTCATGGATTCTGCTGGAACTACGCTCTCCATTAAGAGCAGAAAAGACTTCGAACTAAAGAGATACAAAGAATAGTGTAGTGTGTAGTTCCTTAACAAGGGGTCTTTGGACCATTCAACAAATCTCCCTGTTGAAACGTACTGATTTTGCGGATTGTGGGTCGGATTCATCTTTCCTTGTTTATTGAGATTTGAGCATGTCTTTCTCTATCAGAATGAAGTTACCAGATATGTTATTTTATTTATGGACATGTACCCAGCATTTCTCTTTTATAATTAACTGTACTTTTGAAGCTTATTTCTTTCTAATCAGCTTTTCCTTCTTTCTGAAGTGCTCAATTACCCAGAAACAAAAGTTGCCACGAGGTGACCACAAAAACTCACCAGTGATTTGATTATAATATTTATGCTTCTCTCTCTCACTCTTTCCGAGTTTCTTACATTATGTACCTGGTATAGAATCTATGTGGTCAATATTGACCGTTACGGCCGCGATAACGACGATATTCAAGGTATCGCTTCAAGAGCGCGACGAATCTTCAAATATCGCTGTATCGGCCGATACGGCCGAGATTCTCCCGATATGACCGAGATTCGCCCGATATGCTTGTTGAAAATTCAAAGATAGTTGAAAATAGTTGGATATAAGATTTGGGGTTCCCGATATTTCGCCGATAATGTCCCCGAGATATCGTTATCAAGATGTCAAGGTCCCGGCCGTGACGAGACCGAGATCCGAAATTAACTACATTGGATAGAATATCCAAATGCATATCGAGACCTTGACCGTGTCCGATTCATCGTCCTACGCATTATTACGCTTGTACTTGCACACCGCTAAATTTCTAATTTTCTAGCCACCATATTGTAATAATTGATGTTAAGGACTATGGAGCTCATTTTCTCGCCTGTTGCATCTGTGGGTTGGCTTCTAAGTCCATTTTTATCTATTTCAACCTATCTTTTATTTATCCTAAGTCTATTTTTATCTTTTTACCTATTTTTATAACTTTTTATCTACCCATAATAAGTTTTTTTGGCTCCACCCCTGATATTTTCTCTAAATTTTTGTTATTTAACCATGTTTTAAAATCATATACAAGTGTAAAATACTATATAGGTTCAACTTTCTAAATGAATTTCTTAAATACTCCATTATATCTTTTTATACATTTTTCATCTATACAACTAAACTAGAAAGCTTAACCGTTTAAGAGATCTATTATTATTAAGAGTAAATATGATTTTTTTTAACTCTCTTTCATTTTTTCCTAATCTGCATGAAAACTCCAAAACTCTCATCTAAGGTAGAGCGGAGGGAGTATTTGATCTTACAAAGCCATTGTAGGTCATTCTTTTCTCACTCGTTGGCGTGCAGGGGTGGAGCCAGCTTATAACAAGGGTAGGAAGTTACCTACATTGTTGGGATGTCTCTCAAGCCCATTTTAGCAATATATTTTTTAAACTTAACTATCGAAGTCCTTTTTTTCCTTCTTGCCTACCCCAATTTTTTTTTGCCTCCCCATGGTAAATATTCTGGTTCTGCCCTTCCGCCCCTGCTGGCATGGGCATCATCTAAAGATGGAAATGAGAACTCTTTTGGAAAATAATATGATCCATCTGAAATGATGTCAGAAAATTAATGACCATCACGTCATCCCGAAAAAAGTTGGATCGTACAACAAGTGTTTTCCTTCGATATAGATACCATATTATAGTATGGCAGTACGTACAACATTTTTAAATTAAATGAACATACAAAATTTATTCTTGAATTGGACTTGATTTACTATAATCGTCAGAGAAACCTCGTTGAAATCACCATTCAAGTTAGAATTCCAGTAACAACAATATATTGTTGATGTTAGACTGAAGGTTGAAGCAAGTAAGTTCTCTGATGTGGATAATAGTGTTGTGAGGGTTCTTGAGGAGATGGAGTGTTTCTTGTATATTTATTAAGAGGGAGGTGGTTACCTGCCGATGGAAGTACCCTGTTGAGGATGAAGTTATGATAAATATAGATGGGTCTAAAAGGGTTACTTCTAAAGGATTTGGTGCAATAATTAGGGATAAAGGGGGGCACTCTTGTTGCTGCTTCCAGTGGAGCATCAACACCTGAAACTGCTTTTGCGCATGAAATGCAATGAGCTGATTTAGGTATGAAGTTGGCTTTGAAATACAATTTTCCTAAGGTTCATATCACTACTGATTCTATGTATTTTTTTTATTTGTTTAAGATTAATATTCCTAGACCTTATTGGATTTTGATTCATTTATGGAGAAGGATAAATAACATGAGAAGACAATTTAGAAGAGTGAGATGCAGTCATGTTTGTAGAGAGATTAGTTTTACGGATATGTTTTGTTGCTAGGCATCCTAATGAGGATTTTGTGGAGATTAATATATCTGATTTTGGAGAAGATCTGTTGAAAGTGATAGGGGATGATAGATGTCTTAAAGCTTACTATCGTGGTTGATTTTTTTTGTTAGGATTGGATCTCCTTAATCTAGCTGATTGTTTCAAAACCAAAAGATAATTAAAAAATAATTAATTAGTCTTATAACCCTTAAAACAAATTTTATGGATGTAAAATACAAATAAAATAAGATACTTCTCTAATATCCAAGGATCTTGTAGATACTTTTCTGATATCCAAAATTGGATATTCTGCCCAATCTTTTATTTTTAATTAAATTAATTTTATACAGCTGACCGAACTACCCTTTGGTACCTATACAACTATATTGTGGGTCACCTGCTATTAATTGAATTTATGCTAAAAAAAACATAGTTGAATTTGAGGATCCAAAACTTTAATATGAACACAGTTTTGCACGAAAACCGAGACTGGACTGATGATTATTACTTAAAATAAGTTGTATTTAGTTATATGAGACTGATTTTTTAAGTGAACTAGAGTTCTATTAAGCTTTCATGAGAAATGTTCGTGAGTATCATCCACAGTGTAAAATGTTGCAAATTAACCTCTACTAAAATTTTACTAGCCAAGTCTACACCCAGTGGTGGTCTTAATGGATTATGGGAGTTAGTTGCCATTAAGTGGTCATTGTCTATATATACACCTCGAGTCCCTAATCATTTAGAGACAACCTAACCAACATGTTACAGTAAACCTATATAGAGGGATTCAGACATATACAAAAAACTTTCTATCTCCAACAAAAATGGTTGTAGATACAGACTCTATAGTCTTTATTTGACATATATATATATTAAACAAAGTAAAAGATCCATTAATAATTAGCAGTACTATTTATCATTTTGATTGACATTAAGATGTGTACGAAGAAATCGAACGGAACCTGTTACCACCAGCACTACCAGGACAGTATTTTTGTTTCTCTATACATATTATTACTATACTGCTTCATTCCATGATAACCACCACCAACAAGCATACCCATATGTCCATGATAATTTCGAAACAGAATTGACATCATCTTCCTTCCTTTTCCCCTTCCATGCGATCCGGCATTGAATTCCTTGGAATATATGACCTTGTCCACTTGACTCATTTAAACTCTATGTAACCGGAGTTGTTGCAATAACACATGATATACCCAGTTTCATCCATTGGCAATACACGATAAAACCAGTTTTATCAAGTAGTAACACATGATGAAACCAGTTTCATCCAGTGGCGACACATTATGTACCCAAGTTGATCCAGTGGTAATAAATGATGAAACCAGGTTCATCTAGTAAGAACACATAATGAAACCAGGTGCAACAGAGTGTATATTAAGATTAAACACATTCACAAATATGTAAATAAGGATTTACACAATTGCATCAGATTCTAGACCAAAATGTAAACTAATTCAGCAAAATATAAATTGTTTATGTATACAAGTGCATCCAGTAAAAACACATGGATGTACAAGGTTTCCAAATCTTTTTCTTAACTCACAAACGACCTTCACATCATTTTTATTTTATATCCTTGATTCAGTAATCTCTCCGCTTTTACTTCCTACTACAATTTAAATCATAATTTATTCATAATGACCATTTGTAAACCTGGAGGAATCTAGGTACATTCTACTTTAAACCTTGATGAAACCAATTTTAATTGAATCTAAAACAGGATTAGATGAACTAACCAAGTTCGATTGAATCTAAGATAGGATGAAACTAGTTTCATCGCAGTTTAAACTTGGATGAAACCAAATTCAGTTGAATTTTAAACAGGATGAAACCAATTTCATCCTTGTTTAAACTTGGATGAAAACAATTTCAGTTCAATCCAAAACATGATGAAACTAGTTTCATCCAAGTATAAGCATGGATGGAGTTAAAATAATTTTAAAACAAACTATATCAATACTTCATTAGCTCTATATAAATCATAAACAACATATCCAATTCAATACTTGAATTTCATTTGATACTTTCAATTAAAGTTAGGGAAAAACATGGGATAATCAATTATCAATTGCATCAAAATTCAATGCTTCCTACAACAATTGAAATCAAAGTTCATTCAGATTTATCCAACTCTAGATTATAATAAAACCTAGTTTCATCCCAATCTACAACAGGATGAATCCAGTTTCATCTATGTCTAAACTTGTATAAAATAATTTCAACCTAATTTAAAACAAGATGACACCAGTTTCATCCATGTTTAAACATGGGTGAAAAAAATTTCAACCCAATCTAAAACAAGATGAAACTGGTTTCATCCCCATTTCAGCATTTAAAATACTTAAACCACGAACAATAAAAGCAACAACACAAGCACCAACACATAGACCTTGTATAACCATCAACAACAACTAATTAATTCTAACCTAGGTTCGGCAAATCATCAAGTAATGATAGATGAAATCACCAGGTACTCCAAATATATCATTCACACCAATTTGTACTAAAATACAGTACGATACCAGTTTCATCCACGTCAATCATAAGAATTTCCGCATTTCAATAATGAGAAACCAGAGACAAAGTCACCCAGTTACATCTCACAGACAAATCATCCAGTTATATCCTGTTATAAAATCAACCAATTCAACTATCAATTCATCATATTCTTCAAATAGAATTAAGAAGAGATTTAGGGTTTAGAAACTTACGAGTTTTTTTTATTATCAAGAGTCATTTTGTGGAATTGATTCATTCAAACCCTAATTAGGGCATTTAGAAATCTTTAATGGTGGTCAAATTGGTGTTGTTTTTTGTGGTAGCTACTATTGAAGGTGGAGAAAGATGATGATAGAGACGGTGGAGAAAAATAAATGGTGGTAGTTATTGATGATGGAGGAGATGTGGAGAAAGATGATGGTGAAGGCGGTAGAGATGGGGAAGAAAGATGATGATGGAGGAGGTGGAGAAAGAAAAGTGGTGGTAGTTATTGATGATGGTGGAGATGGTGGAGTCAGTAGCAAAATAGAGGAGATTTCAGATGGGTTTGAAGTGGAATGTAATAGAGAGGGGAACAAATTTCAAATAGGTTAAGGGGCAGTTTCAGATTTTATTGGTTCCCGTCCAATTCACCCAACCTAATATTTTAACCGTCCATTAAAATCAGGTTTTAAGTTTTTATGGGCATATAACCCATTTAATTACCCATTAAAATTTAAACTTCTTTTAGATCTGAGAGGTAGTAGGTATTTTCTATTTGGAGTGATAATATTTTTGTTCAAATGCGTGTTTAATGTATGATAAGTATTTTTAAAAAAATGTATGAGAAGTACTATTTCAACCAGAAAATAGATTGAATTGTGTTTTCTTGATTAGTTAAATGCCGAATTATGTTATAAGTTATTAAATGGATGGGTTCGTTTAGAGCAAGACATAACAATATAACATTATCAACTAAAAACATTCTGACAATGAAAAATAATGTAACCAGAAAGCTAGCGGTCTTATGTATGACTTAACACCTAACTAGTTCTTGGGCTTGTAATTCCTTTTTAAACACCACTAATCATTTACCAGAGGTGAATGAAATCAGAAATCTAAATATGTAACTTTAGGATCTTCCTGTTTTTGCATTTAAAAAAAAAACTAAAAACATTCCTCTTGTCACATTTTTTTGTTAACTATTTCTTCCTTACGTGACCACGAATACGCAAATCCAAATCTTAATTCAACAGTGTCAACTGTTAAGTATCAACTCCTATACAACAAAAGAAAAAACACTTCTTTCATTAAAGAAAAGATAAGAAAAAACACTTCCTCCGAAGCTTAAAAAAAGTTAAATTTCTTGAGAGCCTAAAGAAAAAGTTAAATTTTTTAAGATTGCATACTTTATAGAAAGAAAATCCTTTTTGTTGGAATAATCTTGTATGATTGTCTTTAAACACACTACCCACTAAACCATTTATTTCTTGGAGTCGGATCCTACTGTCTCTTTTTCTTTTTCTATATTACAACTGACCCAATTATTTTATCTGAACTCTGAAGTATAGAAAGCCCAAAGTCTGTGAGAACGGTACTTTCAAATGACAAAATCACATTGGTGCATTTTTTATTACTTTGTTGTCTGTTTTTCATTCTCTCGTAGCAACTTGCTTTCTCTTCTTTGATGCTTTCTCTGTAGTCCCTTCTAACCAATTCTCATCTCTTGTCTTAATCTACAAACATTAGGATATTTCGGGTCTCGTCAGGGTAATTCCTATGTAATGGCCAAATTCCAATGTGGACTCAACAAATCATCAAAATCAAGATTTCTCAGTTTGAGGGTTTAAGTATCGAGACAGGACATTTGGTGCACGACAAATATTTTATCACGAGGTAGATATTGTGTCACGGAGATAGAAATTTTGTTGCAGAGACACAATTTAGTTAAAAGTATTACTTCCTCCGTTCCATTTTAGATAATAATTTAGGGTTATCTTTTTGTTTCATATTATTTGATAAGTTTAATATTAACAATCAATAATACCCTAACATTTTATATTGGAACAAAAAATGTATTTATAAATATATTAATAACAATTAATGTTTGAAGACTTTTTTCAAAGGACATAGGTAGAAATTTTTTATATTTCTTTTCATTTTTTAATCTGCGTGAAAACTTTCAAACTATCATCTAAAGGGGAACGGATGGAGTATTTTACACAATATATCATCATATAGTAATATAACTTAATTTTATAGTACATTAAATTTTTATTTTTTTATTTTATAATACATTAACTTTTTATATTTATTATATTAATTGTTTTTATTTATTAATGTTTAATAAATCGGTAGCGGGATCAAGACCAATTTTTTTCATTTTGAACCGATTTTCTATGGTGGAAAATTAAGTTTGTTTATCCACGTAGCTAGGTAAAAAATTTGTACATTACCATAGAATCTTTTTTTAATAGAAGTAAAATGTTTATTAACTAAATTTAAACTGGAGAGTAGTTATAATCTCTAGCTATCATATTGTCATCTCTTTCTAACTAGTTTCGAAATAGAGTCTGCTACTTGATTGTCATCTCTACTGACATATAAAAAACAACAATAAGCAAAAGAAAGACTAAGATGGTTAATCTCTTTTATGATATTTATTTGATCCCAGTGAGTAAGATAGGAATCCCCATTGATCGACGACCGATAAATAACAAGCTTTGCATCAGTTTCAATTTCAACCTTCTGTAGCTGCAGGTTCATTGCCCATTCCAAAGCTTTACGCACTGCCAGGCATTCAGCCGCTTCAGGTCCTAGGATGTATTCAACAAAAGTGCCTCTGATCCGCTTACAATGACCTGCATGATCTCGCAGAGCAAGACCGGATTCATATGTGCTAGTTATATAGCAAAAAGAAGCATTTACGTTTATTTTAAAAACACCATTAGATGGAGGCTTCCAAACAGATGTAGTATATGGTATTAATGTTGTATGCATACTTCTAGTTTCCTCATGAATGTCAGAGACTAAACATTAATGCAAAAAGTAATTCATCATATGTGCATAGTTTAGAGAGTTAAGAGATTTCCCTTGAAAGACAAATTCGCATCTGTCTTTCCAAATTATCCAGGCTCCAATCATAAATTTGTGCAAGCATTGTTCCTCAGCTTCATACTGATCACTTGAGAACCAGGAAATGACCCACTGTTGAATAATGATATTGTTGTTTCTAACTACATCAATGTTAATATTGATATTTTCCCACACATATATTGCATGTCCACACTCTAGAAGGATGTGTTCAATGGTCTCAGCATGACCATTACATGAACCGCAAATGAAATTAATTTCAGTATTATAAGCAGCCAATTTGGTTTTGGTAGGAATAATTCCTTTCATGCACTTCCAAATGAATAACTTGACCATGTGAGGTACTCGACAATTCCACATTGCTTTCCAAGTTTTAGAACTCACATCTTCACCGTTCATACTAACATCAGTAGAACAAGAAGCCAGTTTTTTGTATGCGCTCTTAACTGAAAATTTGCCATCTTTTGCTGGCGTCCAAACCATTCTATCATCTCTGGTGTGATCAATAAACATACTTAGGACTTTAGAAGTCGTTTCCTGATCAAAAAGAGTGTTAAACAGCTGAACATTCCAGCTTCACAGTTCTGGCAGATAAAGAACATGCACAAAGTTGTAAGTGGTGTAATCTGGAGAATAAGGTATTGGAGCATGTGGGAGTCCAATAATCCATCTGTCTAGCCATATACTAGTGAGCCGACCATTATTAACCTCCATAAAGTAATTATACTTAACCACTCTAAGGCCTTTTTGAATGTCATTCCAAACCCATGAAATATTTGAAGGATTTAAATCTCCATCTTCATGAAGTAAATTTCTATCTTTGAAGTATTTTGGTTGCAGATTTTAACCCAGAGTTGAGACGATTCAGTATAAATCCTCCACACTAGTTTAGCTAAGAGGGCTAGATTTAGCTTTTCCAAATATCTAAAAGCTAAACCACCTTTTTCTTTTGGCTTACAGAGTTTGTGCCAAGTTATCATATTAACACCTCTGTTAGAAGTATGACCCCAAAAAAACCTTCTTTAAATAGAAGTAAGTTGATCCGTGAGCTTTTTAGGCAGATAAAAAGTTCTCATTTGATATAAAGGGACAAAACATATTTTACCATAGTAGTCCTTTCAGCTTGAGTAAGGGCTTTAGAAGACCAACTAGACAATCTATGTTCAAAACTCTCCTTGATAGCACTAAATGACTTGTTTAGAATGACCCAAAAGGAGAGGAAAACCTAAGTATTTCTCTCTAGCATTTATTGTTTTAACACCAAGAATATGAGTGAGTGTAGAAGCAACATCAGGATTAGTATACTTACTGAAAAACACTGAAGATTTGTCAAAATTTATTACCTGTCCTGATTCATGGCTTAAGCTTTTGAGCAAACTTAGAAGTTTACTGACTGAAGTAAGGGAAGCTTGAGTAAAAATAAAGCAATCATCTGCAAAGAGAAGATGATTAATGGCTGGTGAAGAAGCAGCCATTTTAATACCAACAATGGACTTATCAACTTGAGCAGCAGATAGATGTTTAGAAAAAAAATCCATAACAAGAATGAAAAGATATGGTGACAGTGGATCACCCTGCCTAATACCCCTGGATGGATAAAACTCACTACATGGTGAACCATTGAAAACTATTGAAAAAATGGTAGTACAAATACATTGATGTATCAAATACATAAATCATCACCAAAACCAAAGTAATTCAACACCTTATTCAGAAAATTCCACACTAATCTGTCAAAGGCTTTTGACATATCCAATTTAAGAGTCATCCATTCTTTACTACCTTTTTTCTTCTTCATGGAATGAATAATTTCTTGAGTAATGATGGTGTTGTCACTTATGAGTCTACCAGAGACATAAGCAGCTTGATAAGGAGAAATAATCTTCTCCATTATTGGCTTCAACCTGCATACAAGAATTTTAGAAATAATCTTATATAAGGTATTGCATAGACCAATTGGTCTAAAATCTGCAGCAGTAATTGTTTTTTTCCTCTTACGAATGGGGGAGATATATGTCTTGTTGATTTGCTTAGGGAGAAATCTAGTTTGAAAAAATATTTGCACCGTATGACAAACATTTTGTCCAACTACATTCTACTGACTATTATAAAAACCTGATTTGAAACCCTTTGGACCAGGGGCTCTCCAATTTTCCATACTCTTAAGAGCATTGTACACTTCTTGCATATCAGGGCATCTAGTGAGATCTATATTATCCTCAGAAGTAATAATAATAGGAATGAATTGATAGAAGCTTTCATCAAGAACACTATTAGTAGAAGTACTTATATCTTTGAAATGAGATGTGAGATACTCATCTAACTCTTCTCTAGAATGAATCCATTGACCTTCAAAATTTTGGAGGGAATCAATATTGTTTCTATCTTTCTTCCTGTTAGTCTTGATATGAAAGTATTATGTGTTTTAATCCATTTCCTTGATAAAAGTATCCCTTTATTTTTGCAGGTAAAAGCCATTCCTTCTTTTCTGCCACTTCTGCAAATCAGCATTAACCATGGTAATCTGCCTATTAACATCTAAAGAATTATTTTGTTGCTGCAAATCTTCAAGCTGACAGTTTAATCTATCAACTTGTTGATTGATGTTCCTGATTCTTGTTCTATTTAGAAAGAGCCTTCCTTGTGGCCTTGAGCCTTTGAACCAATTGAAAACCAGGATACATAAATATGTTTTTGTTGGGAACATTTTTTTTGGCGATAGTTTATTTTTGTGAACCATAAATATGATAAACATAAATAAGTAGAGAGAAGATACGAGAGACCATTTCATTCATAAAATTAGTGTGTAATATAATTGTGTAAGGACCTCTATTTATATGTCATACTATAGAGTGGATGGTTAATGGCATGCAACCATTACTATCCACTAACATATACTTAAGGTGGAGGTTACAAGATAAATAAGAATGTTTAAGGATGGTAGGAGATGTAAAAGTGGTGGTGTAAGTGTGGTGTAAATCCACCAAATATTTATTTCATAACACTCCCCATTGGATGAAACCACACTACTATGATATTGCCTCGTTAGAATCTTGCTAGGAAAACTCGAAGGGAAAAACCTAGATGAAGGAAAAAAAAATACAAAACATACAGAGTAGTGATGGACGCGCAAATGCTGCCTCGTTAAAACCTTGACAAGGAAAACTAAATGGGACAAAACCTTGACGAAGGAAAAAGAGTACATCGCGATAAGTCTCGATAAAATACCTTTTACTATGATGCTCCCCCTGATAAATACTTCAATTAAATCTTGGCTTGCAAATATTTGAGTCGAGACTTCCCAATTTTAATGGATGAAATTTTTGAATGCAGAAGATTGTTGTTCTTTCGTGAAGAAACTTGCTAGTTGATGAAGTTTTCTTTTGTCTTTGTCTTCTAATAGTAGTGTCTCGAGTCTTCATCCTTCTTTATATACATTGAGGATTTGTGTCTTGGATTGTTAGCTTCTCGGGGATGATTTGCAAAAGTAGTTGATATAATTTCTTCAATAAAGGGCCAAGATGTAGATACATTACCGTGAGTGAACAAAACTTTATTTCTGGTCATAACTTATGTGGATCAGAAAAACATCCAAATTCTTAAGGGCTTGTTATGTTGATTTGGTCTAACAAAATGACCTAGTTGTTGGTGGAAATCTACAAAATAACCGAAGTTTCTACAACTCCCCCTGGATGACCACCATGTTGAATTAAACTGCATCACTAAAACCTTGCCAATAAAACCCAATAGGACAGAATCTGGACGAAGGGAAAAGAGAACAATATCAATATATTGAAATTAAACGTAGTGAGATGTTGCCTCGTTAAAACTTTGTCAGAAAAACATAATGGAACAAAACCTTAAACGAAGGGGAAAAATTACAACTTTTGACGCAAATATGGATGCTAACTCAATTACATGAGTAATCTAGAAAACAAGCATCAAAATAATAACTCTATTCTATATCGTTTTATTCAAGCATAATTTTAAACTGCAGATTTAAGAAAAATAATATTTATGCTGCTAAAGCATGGATATTTGTGTTTTTAAGGACTCCTCAAGAGATCTGTAAAGTTAATATCATCAACTAATTAATCCGGATTTTTGGTTTTGTACCAAATTTCTAAAAAGACATAAATGATTGTTAAATCTAACACAATCGAGTCAGGTGGCTTCCTGAATATAATTTGAATCCTTTAAGGATTACAAATTCGAATATCTTCTCCGGCCATATTTAATGTGTGAATGCAATATGAGTACTTGTAGGACTACCACGCCAAATGCATCATACATGGAGAACAAAACACTACTGAATTAATCCTAAGGTTTGAGCATAAAACCCTCAAATCGTTTTAGAACGATCATATTTTTCGTAGAACGCATTATGACTACACTAACCTGTGATTTATATATTTGGCAATTTTAAGGTGTTTATGTCTTGGATCCAAAATTACGTAATCGAGAGATTAATCCAATCTAATTTGAATTGTATGCCAACCAATCATATTAATTTGTCGATATTTCTCTCCAGAAGGGTTAACAACCACCGTATTTTATTATTTCAGTAGTTACTTTGAATAATCGACAATCATATTAGCTTATAATGATCCCACATAATTCTCAAATCTATGCATATATTGAAAAATTCAATCAATTACTGGTACCAGCGCCCGCAGGCATTGTATCTCCCTATCTTCTAGTGAGGAGGCATAAACTATGAGAATGTGGATTTTGTTTTGATAGAGTCTATTGAAGCACTATTTGTAGCTTATTCTAAAACACCACTTGTTGCTATATGTGATTGGATTTGCCTTTTAAGAGGCAAACACTTATATAAAAGCAAAATGAGATATTTCACACTCATTATTAGTTACAACCTTTTTCAATTTGATTATAACTTATAAGTTTATTAACCCCAATATCTTCTAGTAGTGTATACTTTCCCCTGATCACGGTGGAAATTTTTTCGTCATATACAAAAACTTCAAGTTTCGTAAAGTATTATCTGATTAATTTGAGACATATACTCATTATGGAATATGTCTTTCGATATAAAAAAATGCAGTCTTAATAGACATACATATTTACCATCAACCATGGACTACTTTTGGAAAAAATAAATAAATAAAATATGTTAAAACCAAAAGCATTGGAAATATTCAAACAAATCTCCAATAACTGTGTGACTTCAAGGTCCAACGGATAATGATTTAGAATAAAATTATGGACATTTTCTTTATCAAAAGAAAATTATACCTAGATCAATATAGTCTCTAAAAGGACTAAAGATATAGGCTAACTAGCCGGGTGCGCACCCTTTGATCTTTTGTGTCCTACCGTATTCCAATTATAAGTGGAACGGTCTCAATTTTGAGATTATTATCACGAGGAAAAAAAATCAAAAATTGTTAAATATCCCTCAAGAATACAACAATTCCTCGCTTTATTGATATTTGAAATTGTTTATCTACCATGATAACGATATCTCATTCCAGGATCGATAGAGAAAACTGTTTTTAATTGGTATAAAAATTTTTTTTTTAAGAAAATAAAGAAATCATTATCGATATTTTTGCAGATAAAAATCCATATTGTGGTTGATGATAGGTTTCTTGTAAGTAATAGAAACCATTTATGAATCACATTATTAGTATCCAAGTGGAAAAAATGCCAATATTAATTGGTGTTAGGTTGTTCTGAACATGCATATGATTCAATACCGTAAAGGCAATCAAGTCCAAAACAACACCAATTTTTTGGTGATTATAGTTTCATTAAGTAGGATAAAAACTATAGATCATCTTTCGATGAATTTTTTTTCTATAAAAAAATAGAAGAAAGGAAAATCAACGTATTTGGTAAAGTGGATTATCCATGCCCCATAATTATGGACCATTCATTCTACATACGTAGACATTTATTGCAAATTTTAGTGCAAAACCAAGTAATTGGTATTCCAAAAAGAAACCATATTTTATGGTAAAGTTTTCTTATAAACCTGTGATTTGTGTATTCTTTTAGAATCTATGAAAGTGATCAAACATATTGGCAAAAGTTTGAAAATATGCCAATTTTCTCTCATCTTATAAAAACGATGGAGAAAAACAATACCAGCTGTTTTGTATATATGGTACGTGTTTTGTATATATGGTACGTACTGATTTATACATCACATCTTTTTAAGATGGATGGAGAAGAAAAAGAAAAATAAAACAGCTTGTTTGTGTACAGTCATACGGATCACTATCATTATAGATGTAGACTTTTGATATGAAACCAAAGCAATTTATAAGTACAACACTAAATTTAAAAGAGATGGTATAATTAAATTTTTTAAAAAAATAGGTTAAATAATAGAATCATACGAGGATTTCAAATTCCTTATACAAGCTTCATGAGGATAATGGGGTTATATGTTCCGATTTTGATAGTAGAAGAAATCTAGCAGGTGAAAATATTTAGGAGAGAAAAATTAAAAGAAAAACTAAGATTATTATTATTATTTTATTTATTTATTTTTAAGAATGACAAAAAAATGAACGATTTGTATATACCTAACCACATCCCATGTCTGTAAAAGCATAGACATGTATAGACACATGTTGCAAAATCAATATGATGTTCTCGAACTACAATACAAAAAAATAAAAATTAATGAATACTTATAATGTTATTAATGTTATTTAGAAAAAATAACATCTAAAACTTCCAGGTGTAATTCCATGTTCGACAAAACCCAAAAAAATTCTAATGACGGCTAAAAAAATATAGAAAGATAAAAAAATATCCTTATTCATACCATAAAAAATGATAAAATATTCACCAATGAAATCAAACCAATTGAGTATACAAGTACTCACTCAAGTAAAAGAAAAATTAAAGCAATGAAATCAAAATTAGTTTTTATGAATGATAAAAAAATACTGTTTGATAAAGCTACGTGCATGATAACGTGTTATAAACTAATAATTAGAAAATGATAAATATAAACAAGTAGAGAAAAAATATATGAGAGACCATTTCATCCATATAACTAGTGTGTAATACAATTGTATAAGGACCTCTATTTATAGGTCATACAATAGAGTGGATGGTTAATGACATTAAATATTAGAGGTAATATCATGCAACCATTACTAGCCACTAACATATCTTAAGGTGGAGGTTACAAGATAAATAAGAATGTGTAAGGATGATAGGAGATGTAAAGGTGGTGGTGTAAGTGTGGTGTAAATCCACCAAACATTTACTTCATAATATTGTTGTTGTTTTATAGGAATAACATCAATAGATTTGTTATTCATTATTGGGATTGCTTGTGCTTGGGATTATCTGGTAGTGTGCAATCTTTAACGCGCCGCTGCGGTTATCCAATAATAACTTTCTGGGAGAACACATATCCCTGGATTTATTCCCGGCCCATCATGCTTAACTACATAGTTTTATTTAATTCTGAATTTTATTATGCTGAAAAGGTCTCAGTGCTAATTTAGGGTATATCAGCATATAACTCGGTCAACCACTACCGAATTAGGTGTTACAATCTCACCCCCTTAAATGGGAGTCGTCCCCGTCTTCGGAATATGTAAGTCCAGATCTACGACGTTCTCTGCTACTTATGAGACAATGAACGTGGACTTACCCATCCAACGTACTCTTCCACCCTTGACAGGTGACCCGTTGTTGGTTCTGATACCATTTTTAATAACCCGACCCTCCATGAATATTATCTCACTTAGCCACTGCGGATATCGGGTAGTGTGAGGTTTTCAACGGGCGTCGCTACAGTTATCCAACAACAGCTTCCTGGGAGGTCATCCATTCCTGGATTACTCTCGGCGCAACATGCTTAACTTCAAAGTTTTTTTTCCAACTCCAAAAGTCAATTGTATTTAAAAAGCCTCGGTGTTAATTCAGGGTATATCATTACATATATTCCACTCGGCCAACCAACTACCGAATATTGGGTGTTACATGGGGTTTGAGAGATGAGGTTCTATTTAAACAAGAAAATTGTTTGGGAGATGAATGATATAAGATGGAACTTTCACGGTACTTTGATGAAGGCCGAGATGGTGATCCCAAACACAAGAAAATAAAAAGTGATGGGATACCTAATGTCGGTTTGAAGGTATTTATAGTAAAAAATGTTACCATGATAACAAAGAAGCAATCGTAGAAATTGTTGATAAGTGCATAATTCACATATTTTTAGTGTTAAATCCATACTAATATTTGTTATAATTCTTGCTTATTACGTTTGTTTTCTATCTTATGTCTTATATTAGGTGAATCATCCCAATAAGAGTGAAATGTCTATAAAAGAGCTAAGACGTGAATTACTCCAAGTATTCAAGCATCACAAATCCAAAGAAGAAGAAAGAGTTCATTGGGACATAAAATGAACAAGGAAATTGAGTTCTACAAGTCAAGAAGGGACAAAGAAAAACTCAAATCCAGAAGTTCTTAATACCATCTTGAAGAGAACGAGAATACAAAATGGACGCAAGAAGAATGAGGTCATTCCGAGTTCGGACGAAGAAGTTATGGACAAAGCAATTGAGACAAAGAAAAGTGATCTACAACGCAACAATCGGCATTGCTCTAGCAATACCGATTGTAACATTATTTTGGGCAGAAAACTTGTATATTTGGTCCCAACAATCGGCATTTCTCATAGGAATTCGAAAATACCGACTATAGTAAGTTTTGGGATAGAAAATATGAGCTATTTTGGTCCTAGAGTCAGCATAGGTCATGGAAATCGCCTATGTCCACTGTGGCAAACCTATGGGGTCCGTTTTGACGCATTTTTGACTTGTAAATGGATACAACTTGGTCCCGGAAGGATTCTAAGCCTTAGATATCATGAGTACTATATAAAGAGACTTCCAAGACATTAAGAAGACACTTTTTTACACAACTTTGCAAGTCTTAGAGGAGAGAACAACACAAGAGAAGAAAGCTAGGGTTTCAGAGCAGTTCCGTTATCGTAACGATTTCTTATCTAATAGGTTTGAACCCGTGCCGTAACGACATGAGCTATATCTTATAGTTGGTTTCTATGAAACAATAAAACGCTTTAACATAATATCATTTAGAGATAATGAAAAAAAATAATTTTATTACCCAAAACACCTGGAATCAATGCCAACTATCAACCCAACAACTTAGTTATAAGAAATCATTATTGATGCCGAAACGACACGAGCTATTTCATAGCGTTGTAATCTGTGTAATGTGTTTTTTATATAACCACCAATATGGACGGTATATTTTAAAATATCCTACTATCTGACACCTTATAGTAATTTGATATGGTAACACGTTTATGACTATTTGTTAAAATTAAATATATACCAAATTATAATATATTCAATACATATCAAGTGATAATACAATAAATTATAATATATAATATGGACGGTGAACTGATATAATAAAAATACTAAATATACTTTTACGAACAGGGGAAATCAATACAGATGGATGATACATAAGGGCATTCTTATACCCTGATGTAATTGGGTTGCTAGTTGCAATACCCATTTAATTGAAGTTCTTCTTACTTTAATTAAATAACTATTACACCATTAAAAGATGAAGCACTACTACACTATTATTTGAACAAAGAAAAATAGCACGCAAGCGTGAATAATTGGGAAACCCCAAATTTCTAATGTCAAAAGATGATAACATGTGTTACTATAAATATCAAAAGACCGGAAGTCTCCGCAGCAAAATTACTTCAATACCAAAATCCTAAACCCATATATCAAATTCTCTGGCTTCCATTCTCCAATTAAAACTAAACAAAAGTAGAAAGAAAAACAAAATTCATCCTATTACCACCACACCATTCGATTATCATCGCAACATGCTTAATCTCCTAATTTCCTGAATGAGCATCCTTAGTAAGTCAAGCTTTACCTCCAGTTGGTTGGCACAACACAGTTTGACAATTTCCACATACAACCACCGTTTGTGAGTGACTGAATACAGTAGTTCTGTCATCATCAATCCAACAACACAAAGATTCAGACAATCATATAGTTTTACAAACAAACAACTTCACTAAAGAAGGTTCAAGAAATGAAAAGAAATCATAAATAGAGACTGATAACGATGATGAATAGTAATTACCATAAAGAAGGAGTTTGTATAAACTTCCCGACCTATTAAAAGAAAAGAAAAATAAATAAATTGAGTTGTGTTTAACAAACAACTACCGAACGGTTTCATATGAACATATCGAAGTTTGAGTCTAATCAGTTCTCTAAAGACGACAGTTATTACCTTTTCACCTATTGCAAATTTTATAAGAACAATGTCTTCAGACATTCTTCCGATGACTTCCCCGGTGGTTGTTTCAGTATCGAAAAATGTGATGTCCTGTCTGGGAATAGATTTTCAGTAAAGGCCTTGGATTCGGCCGTGACGGCACGGGGTTTGGCCATTCTAAAAGTGTGTTCTTCTTAAATTTACTATTCTCATTAACAGGGGTGCACATGGTATGGTTCGATTCGGTTTTTGACCCAGCCATAATCGAAACCGATAGTCTCGGTTTTTCAGTTTTGAAAACTGATGATTACCATTAAGCATTTCAGTTCGGTTCGGTTTTGAACGAACTCGGTTTCGGTTTTAAACAGGCCGGTTTCGGTTTTACCAAAAGTTCAATATGCATAGGTATCCACAAGATTCAAACAGTGCTCTCCCATACATTTCAGATACTGGTGCACAATGATGCATAATGAAATAAAAACTTGAGAAGAAGTTCATGCACTGGTAATCTCTTTCAATATTTGATGAGCATAATTCTTTTCTATAAAATACTTTAGTGGATATAGAGATGCAAACATATGGCCCAACTCTTTGCAACATTTGCAAAGTAGCTTTGTTCACTTTAAGAAAAACACCATTGAAGATCAGGAGAAAAGAAAACAGTAAAAAACTTTAACTTTATGTGTTTTTCTGAACCACTAATATTGGCAATCATCAAAATACACATCCTAAAATAGAATGATTCTATAGGTGCTGAATAAGAGTGAAGGATAGCATTTTGTTTAGAAATATAAAGATGGAGATAAAAACACCATGTATGAAATAAATCTAAGAAAAATTACCTGTCTCAAACGGAAAAGCTGCAATATCTTCTTAGTCTTGGGTCCATAGCATTAATACTTAAAACAAACAACAATGAAGAATCAACAACAGGCGCATAACTTTAAATGTAAAGTGCAACTTGGTTTCAGGGTTAACATAGAATCCTCCATTTAGCTTAGCCTCACGTTTCAACCTGATCAATTCCCTCTCCTACAAGATAACCAGTATGTAAAAGTTAACAGATATCTCAGAATTCAGAAGATAATTTCAAAAATGATGGAAACATAATAAAATGGTTCAAAGTAGGTATTCAGACCTGCTCTGAGTATTCCTTAGCATACTGCTCAACCCTCTTGTAGATGAGCTTTCTGTTTTCAGAGTTCTTTTTCTTCTGAACTTCTTGGGCAGTTTTCTCTGCCAACGTCCATTCTTCAGCTCTCTTATTCTTTTTCAAGACATGCTCTGGAACCATAGCTTCTGCCTTAATTTCCC
This sequence comes from Papaver californicum, assembly GCA_023531435.1. Classification (NCBI taxonomy): domain Eukaryota; kingdom Viridiplantae; phylum Streptophyta; class Magnoliopsida; order Ranunculales; family Papaveraceae; genus Papaver; species Papaver californicum. The sequence goes on from JAJJMC010003557.1 coordinate 3,754,475, forward strand.
CACCCATACCTGAAAGAGTACATTAAAAAAAACAGAAGTTTACAAACTATTATTAGGCACCTAAACAGAAATAACAAGGCATTGAAACATCAAACATGATAGCTAGTAAGAAAATACAAACTTTCCGAGTACCAAAAAACTGAGAGTCTGAACAAACAAAAAAACGCATGAAAGTCTAACCCCATTCAATTAAACATGAGCAAAGTAGCAAAATCCAAATAATAGCACCAACACATAACACCAACGACATTAAGAGCATAAATTTGGGGATTGAGCTAAAAACCCATTCTAGATTGGAACAAACAGCTTACATAGAATTAACATTTTGATTCAAGAATGAAACACTAATTGCATCATGGAAGAAATAAATGTTCACAATAATAACCATACAAACCAAGGAATGATGTAGATTTGGAAAATCTTAACTAAACTATACATCCATTTATCAACGACATCATGTGACTATGAATATTATTCAAAATGACCTAGATCGGTTTTAGTGGTTAGACCAAACAAAACTACTTCCATCATCAAACAACTTACTTAACTAATAATCTGCAGTCAGCCAACAACCATTTTTGTTGGGTTTTTTTTCAACAAGATTATCAACAACAAATAAAACACCATTCCAAATCAAAACAACAACAAAACTAAAACCCTAACTTTTGCTTAGCTAGACAATAAAAACCTAACATGAAGGATACCTGTTTCTGGATTGCCTTCTAGGGTTCCATTGGTGTGGTGTTGATTTTTCTTAGAAGTTAGAACTTGTTAAACTTGATAGGAAAGAAGAAGAAGAAGAAGAAGAAGAAGAAGAAGAAGAAGAAGATGAAGATGATGAAGAAGAAGAAGAAGAAGATGATGATGATGAACTTGCCTCTGCCTCTACAAACCAATCGAAGAAGTTGGGAAATGAGGAGCCAGGGAGAAAGATTAGGTTTGGTAAGTTTTTTATTCACATCTTACAGCCTATATTTAATCAGATCTAACGGCATATATTAATCGGTTTAAACCGAATCGGTTAGGTTCGGTTCGGTTTTGGTTTACCTCTAAAACCGAACCGGGATCAACCGGTTTTCTTAAATCTAGCGGCATATATTACCATTAGATTTTCGGTTCGTTTCGGTATTTTAGCGGTACGATTCGGCCCGATTTATCTGGTTTTTCAGTTTTCTGTACATCCCTACTCATTAACCAATATCACCCTATTAAATGTTATTTTTTTAGTTTATTTCCAAAGATTCACAAATCTCAACATTACTGTAGTTCACTCAATTTGAACCCCTAATATACACTACCAAATGAGCGAAGCCTTTAAGAAAAAAAATGATTCAACTTTAGTTAATGTCAACATTGTAGTAATTACAGTGGTTTTGAGTACTTTCAAGTGTATTCATTTATAGAAGCTTAGCTAATTGAATAACTTTTCGCCATTTTAACTGCATTTGGCTTTGTCGTCATCATAAATGGTTACAGATACTACATAAGCTTGGGTCATTTCTGAAGCAAAATTTGTACCAGTAATTGTATATATAACTCCTTTTCATTTCCAATCCCAAACAGTAGATAAAGCGGTATTAAAGCCAAGTTGATATCATGGCCCGTTTCAAACTATTGACAGAAATGCTTCCATCCATTGCCAAAGCCAATCAATATATATATACCTACCTATCTATGGTACCATCCACGCTTTCTGAATCTCATTTCTCTCGACTTGGGCTTACAAATTCATTGATTGACTATTTTGATGATCATTTTGAGAGAGAAGAATTTGTTGCGAGCTTGCTAATTGATATGTACTGTAAAACTAGTGGTGGTGTTAGTGTAGCTTACGCCTTACAGGGTCTTTAGTGGGTTGCATTACAGAGATATTATTACATTGAGTTTGATGAATTTTTAGATTTTTTTTCGAAATGCAGGGGTTGTTTGGTAAAAATTATGATTATCATTTATGATTATAGATGATCATAAATTAAAAAATGATTATGGTATTAATCATTTCTTTAATAAATTTTGATAAACATATTTTTGGAATAATTGATTATCTTAGAAAAAAGCTTTCGAAGAGGAGAGGAAAGAATGATGATCTAAGAACTTTTTTTTAGCCCACTATTATTTTTTGTCTCTCTCTTGATAGTTTAGAGAAAATAAGAAAAAAAATCTAATTCATTTTTGTTAAAAAAATAATTGATTATAATAATTTTTATAAACAACTTTTTTCTACTTATGAAATAATGAATTTTTTCAATTATAATTAAAATAATCAATTATTATAAATTTTAACAAAAACCTACATAATAGATTATGGACTGGATAATTGATTATGGACTCATAATCCATTATAATAATGGTTACCAATCAACCCCGTAGGTTCTGGGTGGGTAGGTTTTTTTCTAAGCAGTCGGGTGGGTTGATCTTAAATGATTTTACCTTTACCCGTTAGCTAATTTGCTGCAAACTTTTTAGTAAAGGTGGAACAAATTCATGGACATTTCCGAAATGTGGCACCAAAACTACACAGTACTTGTTTTGAATGGTAACCGCGGGTATGTGGATTCACTCCATCATCAAAGTCTCAACATATGTAAGACAAATCCCTTGGCAGAGCTCCGAGCCCCAACAAAAAGATGCATATTATCATTTATCGTGATGAGATTTTTTCTGCAACCATTTCTTAATTGTAAAAGCAAGAAAAAAATCATTTTAACAATGTCTAACAAATACAATTAAGGATTACAAATTTTGGTTCTACTTGAAACGCGTACAGTCCTTAATTGACCCAACATCTTTTAACATTTGAAACATTAGAGACTCCACCTGTTTATCAAACTTGAATCCTGCCTTTTCAACCTCCTAGCAAAGCTCCTTGCACTTGGCCAACCTTCCTGACACTGCATATATCTTTATCATATCCCTGTAAATATCATAATTGTTTGGGTTTGTG
>JAJJMC010003557.1:3757428-3913755 GCA_023531435.1 Papaver californicum
CACAAACCTAGAAAATATTGCCCCTCCTCATCTATAAAAGAACTTAGCATTTGTTAATACAGGTGGTCTGGCATCAATGTGTGGTGCAACACAATTCAATTATCCATACAACTCTATGCGCAAACACTGTGGCACGCTGGTACTTATATTATTGATTGGAAGATAGTGATTCAAATACTAAAACGGTTACCATAGAGGACTGAATCTGGTGTGAATCGAACACAACGAAAACCTTCTGACTTGATGTCAGATGCACCACCATTATGCTACAGACTCATATTCATTAACAAACCAATTTGAACCATGAAACTTTGTTGTAAAGCAAATTAAACATGTCAAAATCAAAAATCTAAAGGAAGAAGAACATGCTGCTTTTGCGAATCTCTACCAAAACGCAATTGCACCCTTATGGCGGAGCATAAATAAATTACCTTTCATCAAAAACATGCAAGTTAACTTTCATATTCTCTCAAACAACTTCGATGATCATCATCTTTTCTGTTCCAACAAATAGTTTATAGGAGTCCATTCTCAGACATAAGATTCGGTAATTGGATGACATCAATGTTAAAGGTTTAAACAGGCAGGACAGACAAAGTATGGTTTTCTAAATAGGATCGTACAACACTACCTGAAATGAAGACTGTTACACAACTCAATGAAAAATACTGCTCATACTGCTAAAGCAATAATGAAGATAAGCAAGTTCTCTCCAGTAGACAATCTCAAGAATCGGGACCTGGTTATTCACAACTGGACGTCAAGAAAGTGAATCAATATACACATAATAATTCTGATGAAAGAGAAAATGCATGTATTAGGAGGATATGTTAATTAATTTGGGTAAAAATCAATATAAGTGATCATTTTTCAAGGGCGATAAACAAAGGAATGTACCAATTGATTGAAGGATTTCATTTCCTCTGACAACGATAGGTGGTATCCAGAAACATTACTATACTCTGTAACGCGAATATTAAATTAAGCAAAAGCAAAGGGAAAAAAGAAAGATACGAGCATCTCCAAGAAAACTCTCTTCCATAGATAGCATCTCCAAGAGAGGGTCTCTTTTCCAGAGAGCATCATTTTAAAGTAGAGAGCCTCTGTGGTGAAGTTTAAATTAGAGTGTTGAATTTTCTGGTGAAATTTAAGAGGCTATCTAGTTCACCAAGTTTAAATTAATATGCACTTTCCAGTTCTTAAGGAATGAAGAGTGAATATTGTTCCACCTACATGCAGAGAGACAAAACCACTCTCTATTATGTTGAGGCACAGCAGAGAGATTTTGAAGAGCAATTTTTCCAAGTTGGCTCTCAAATAGCGAGGGAACACCTTATATGGAATCTCTTGGAGATGATTTATTAGAGAGAACTAACCTTAAGGAGTTGGGATGCTTGTGATTGAAAATTTATTTATTACTATACGTTAAACAAAGATTAATTTAAACATCAACTACTAACTGATAGGACTATTAGTTGCACATCTTTCAGTTGATAATGTAGCTGCTAAACCCTGCACCTCTGGTTGGTCATGCTGCATAATCATCTGAAGTTATATTAATATCCTATAAAACTACTCGTGTACTTCTTTTAACAAACCATATTAGCAGCAATGAGAATTACTTGCAAAGGCAAGAAAGAAAGTGAGATCACACAAATTTCACGACACGTTGTTTCATATTTTATGTTAAGCAAAAACTACTACTAACCTTTTCTTTTTGTCCTTTTAGAACTAAAGAACATCAAACTCTCCTGAATAACACAGTGGTTCTTGGTGATCAATACTCTACTGTTACTATAGGCATACCATGACTTTGATTACTATGATATATGTTTATTACATTTTATGAAATTAAAATTTCATAATACATGTCAGAAAGAACTCACCTTCAACTCCAACTCAGTGTGGTGAACCGTTGTTAAGCATGACTGATCTTTGCTACCTTCTCCTTGATTTCCTCATCTTGTAGTTCAGTAGTTCAAGTTAAATCCTCATAGAGATGGCGGATCTTTGCTACCTTCTCCTTGAGGCTATACAAATCCTCAATTGTTGTTGGAACGCTCTGAACCCTTTTCTTATAGGTGTAACTGAATATGAGCATATCGATATCAATTCTATATAATTTTCTCCCTGTAACATATCTAACAACAACTCAATTTAGCAAAAAGCTAATTATTAGAAAGAAAAAGGAAAATCTTGGCATCTTACCGAGGAAGTAAGGTCATCTCTTTCAAGTAATTTTGCTAGAAATCACATGTACATCCAATGTAGGAGAAAAAACACCTATTAGAAGGCAATAGATTTGAAACCGAATCGGATGCAGGAAAGAGTATCTGTCAGAATGCTTTATCACATAGCAGGCCAATTATATGTAAGCAGACTGAAATCGGAGAAGACCACCTTACCAAGCCTGATGTCATTGTCCTTCGTTAGGAATATGTTTGAGCACTACAACATAAAAGTCTACTTCTGTTAAAAATGGGGATAAATAGCTACATCAGGCTGGTTATGTACAAGTCAAGGGAAGTAAAGAGTTTTTAATTTATGATAATATAACGCCCCACTTCATAATTCTAGGTGGGCCGCCCTAAAATAGAAGTGTGGCATATTCATAAAACACTTTGCACACTCAAACCTTCAAGCCAACAAATGGAGATCCGACTATCGTGTGTTATCTTGAAAATAATAGGTTTAAAAAAAAAATCTTATTTAAAAATGACGAGAGTTATAAAAGATCTTTAAAATAAAAGTCTATCTTCGACACGCAGGTCGGTTATATAAATTAAACGATAAGAATCTTACTTAAATAAAGAAATCTAGACTTAAAAACAAACTATAAAACATTTGGTTGTTTAAGCACCTTGAAGACAAAGATGATGTAGTTTTCCGAAACAAAAAGTCGTTCTACTAGTTAGGTTGCTCCACGGGCACCGTTATCAGAAAAATAATAGTAAGTTGGGTCAGACCCCAACTTAAAGTAGGCTTCGCACCCTTATAAAACTTACAAATAACCTAGCAAACCCAAATCCTTGAAATGGCGACAAAATACGAAAATGGTTTGTAGGAGTATCTCTTGGTAAAATAATAGATTTAACGACTAAAAATAGTTACAGAGCCTCATACTATGCATAAGACACGGAGACACCAAAAAATAGAGGTTAACATGTAGTAATAATACAGATTTCCCACCCACAGAATTAATCGACATCTCCTCTCTATAATTTCAACCTCTAACCGTACTATGACACGTACCAACTCTTGTGTAGTCCACTTAATTCTCAACCGTGCGTCAGAAAATAAGTGTTGTCGATCTCATTCAAGATAATAGATCCATATCTTCCAGGCGACCACTCGGTCATCGCCCAACAACATCTGGGAGTCGAGCCAACTACAAGTCTCAAACAGATGAAATACAAGCACAACAACCACTATTACTACCCAGTGATATCTTGTTGTCTAACTTTTGCACTCAAAATTTCATCATCTATACCAGGTGAGTATGTACAAGAGTCTACTGAACTCTGTCACAGTATAACACAACTGTTCCTACTCAAATCCAAAAATCATCTCATTCCAACGGTTTATTACCGAATTAAACACATTATAACATGACTGCTTTCAGCATCAACACACAGAATTCAGTCACAATTCTCTTATGATTTGAGGTACCTAAAATGCTCAGATCTTCATGAAATTTCTACAGTAGATTACCTATATATATACAAACATCATACTAAATTTAAGCTCAATCCGATATACGGATATTGAGAAATCATACAAACAGTTGAGTGTCCAGAGTCTGAATTCAGCATATTACAGTCTCAGTTTATTCAATCTTTGCAGTAGTAAATTAAAGAGAAATTTTGTGTTTGGGTCGTAGGTTTTGGTATGGTAGAGTGTTTGGGTCGTAAATTTGTCCAATGATGTGTTTGGGTCGTAAGACCGTCAGTCAACACGGTCAAACTAACCGACCGTTAGTCCAAAAATTACAAGTTTGCCATTCCGTCAAAGTACCCATAAACAGCCGTTTTTTTGTCAAAAATTCGGTAAAAATTCGGCAAAAATTCTCTGTATCATTTTTCCGTTCAAAAAATCGGCGTTTTTTTGTGGCGATTTTTTCAATTAATCGCCGATTAATTCAAAAAATCTCTGTTGCCTTTTGTTATTACGGGTTTTTTGGTTTTTTTGGGTTTTTTAGAACTTGCTTCTTCCTTTGCTTATTCCTCCCTGCAAAAAAAAAAAAGAAAAACAAGAAAAAGCAACGATCAATCAAGGGTTTGTGGGTATTAATCGATTATCAACACTAAGATTAAGCCAATGATGAATAAAAGTGTATCTAGGTAAGTAATTTTGATAATTTTATGTTTGGTTTTTAGGGTTTTAACAATGGGTAGTAGAGTTTTTAAATCTAGACTTTGATCTTGCTTCTATGATTGTGATTACAATTGGTAGAGGGAGACCTGGTGCTATTGCAAGAGGTAGAGGTGGTGCAGCTGGTACTACAAGTGCAGCTGTAAGAGAAAGAGGGGGTGGTGTTGCAAGGGGAAGAGGAAGAGGTACTCATAGTGCTACTGCATAGGCATCATCTCAGGCATCTACAATCACACAACAGCCTACTACATCAACAAGGCCTGCTTCCCTTTTGGGGCACAATCAAGACCAGCCACAGCTAAAGAAAACCAACAATTCTACTTTTGGGGTTAAATGGTATTAGTTTTTAACTTTGTTTTTTGTCTTGTCAAACCAAATACTCTACTCTACAATTGTATAACTTGTTTAAATCCTTAAAAATCTTATTTTGTTGTGATGCCAATTTGTTTTTTGTTAAGTTTTCTTGTTATGGTGGTGAATGCAATGGTTCAAGTAAATATTTAACACAAATTTGTTAAAAAAAAAAAAAAAAAAAAAAAAAAAAAAAACCCCGTAATAAGCAAATGATGCAGAGAATTTTTGGCGTTTTTTTTGACGAATTTTTGCCGATTTTTTACCGAATTTTTGACAAAAAAAACAACTGTTTATGGGTACTTTGACGGAATGGCAAACTTGTAATTTTTTGGACTAACGGTCGGTTAGTTTGACCGTGTTGACTGAAGGTCTTACGACCCAAACACATCATTGGACAAATTTTTGACCCAAACACTCTACCATACCAAAACCTACGACCCAAACACAAAATTTCTCTAAATTAAACCTGATCCTCATGAAATTCTTACGGTAGCTTTATAACTCGGAGTAACACAATATATTCAAATTTCATAACAATCTAACGGTTTAATAAAGAGATGCACACATTACAGGATGACTGTTTAGATTTGTTAAGTCAATTTGCAATGAGTATAAGAGATAGAAAACCTACCTAGTATGTGAAGCAAGGAAGCAAAACCAAACCCCTTTTCTTCTTTAATGGCTGAAACTCTTTTCTTCTCTTTTTTGTGTGCGTTTTTTCTATTTTATGTTCTTCCAAAAATAAAACACCAACAAAACCCTAACTATATGTATATACCCTAACTAGTCTTCCTAAAACTACTCAAACTTTTCTCCTCCACGTAGTGTTAAACTATTTCACAAATAACTAACCTAAGTCTAATACTAGAGAGCATGTAGTTCTAGGATAAGGGGTTCTACAGATAACAACTCATAAAAGCTTGAAAGACATGCGCAAGCACAAAGAGTCGAATTATGTACTTACGGATGAAAGAAGCAACTCTTGTACCGATAGCCAAGTATAAAAAGTTCAAACAAACCTTCAAAGAAACAAACAATTATAAACGAAAAAGAACTTGAACTGAATCAACCAATATGATACCTAGCTAGTCATGTTTAGGATATAATTATCAAATCTTCAATCGACAACTCTTGCTAATGAATGAATAAAACCAAATCTTTGAATTAGAAAATATAATAAGTACTTTTGAAACTGCATGAACAACATGAAAACGATCAGGAACCAAAAGAGTTAATGAGCTGACCAAAGATTAACGACATAAGAGGTTGTGCTAATCCATTAGCAATTGAACAAAATGTACCAACCACCGTTAAAACATCATATTTATCTGCAAATGCAAATAATTTGTACAATGCTACTTTCTGTGTTTCATTATAATTATCATGATCACCATCACAATCCCTAATAGTATCTTCTGTTTTCTTCGTCATCTTTTCTCAATTAACAAACCATGCACCAGTAATCTAATGGAATACTACTACATATGAATAATCATGAAAAGATTTCCAAACCACATTGGTCACAGTGGTGACACCAACAACAACTACACAGGTACTCCCTCTTTTTTTCTTATCTTGATCCCTCTTTCTTTCTGGTGCTCCATAGACAAAGCTAATGAAAGTGATACACATAAAACTATTAGTAATTTGGAAATCCACAGCATAAAGCAGGATCCGTGAGAATCCATACATCCACACCTCTTTTGCATTAATATGGAAAATTGTGGAGTGCCGAAGCAAGGTAACTTTACACTGGTTGACGAACATCATAACAAACAGCCAAATGGTCGAGGGAAATCAGGGAAGATTTACCTCTAACCTGCCTGAGCTTAGATTTTTTGTGCTAGCCAATTTCTGGACCTCACAATCAAGAGCAACAACGATTGCGACGCTGGTATTATCTTCAACTTCAAAGCTAAGTAGGAACCTGCAAGGCAAAAAGGCACGGGATCTCTGCAATGCATAAAACACCAATCAAAATTATGTCACACTTGCAACACAAACCATTCGTGTCGTTTATAATAATCTAACGAATTAGCTAACCGTGATAATATATTATATTAAATTCCAGAATCTTGCTTTTTGGTTTATCCTTGGATTATTCTATCAATAAATCCAAGGATTTGTATGCATTTGGTAGGGGATCTTCTTCCTATTTTCATATGGCATTTCCACTTTAGTCCTAGGCCTTTAAAACTGTTGTTGTTGGTAAACTGACTTTGTCGAGTTATAGTTAATTCATGTGTGCATCCATATGACTCGTTAAATCAACATATTCAAGATAAACCATGGAATCATTTTGCAACCACTAAAAGTATGGGGATGTTTTTGATGTTCATAGTAATACTCTCCCTAGCACGTTCATTGATGCCAATTTATATAACTCTTAAACCAACAAAATTTCAACATTCAGAGAAATACTTTTCAGTTATCGAATCTCCCATCTCAAAAATAATGTCCAAAGAAATATTATATTGATCGACCATAAAGATGTAAAACCATATAAGACAATGATTGTTAGAAGATGGTATTCCTAGACAAATCTCTTTCAGGTTAAAAACCATAAACAATACAAACCTTTCACTAAGCTACCTTACATATGCTTCTCAACATAAGGCAGTATATGCAACTATGATACTTTCACACATGGTATTACAATATAAATACACTTCAGTCGTTGAAAACATAATGAACTGAAAGATTACCTTAATCTTGCGGACTACATTGGATATCTCCCCCCTCTTCTTCTTAGCTCTCTTGTGGGAACCCAACTTTATCTTAGTTGTTTATATCAATATAATAAACAAAGTTCCAAAATCCAAACAATTGATCTGGAAGTCATGCCTTTCTTACTTTCTATCTAGTCATGTTTGAAGTCCAAATAAGAGCACCCAACAAACAGCAACGCTTCTGCCAGACCCTTCGTGAGACACATTTTAATAATACAAACCACCTAAAATTCAAATATGAGACACAAAACGCAATGTTAGCTCTAAGCAAAACAAAAACAAAATGTGTTGCCCCAAACATGCTATGGTTAAAACAGATAGGATTGTTCAAATAATACAAACTACTACATCATTAGCTTGGGATGAATGGACACCCAAAATTTATTTGTTTTAACTCTATTTAGGGTGGTGAGACACAGTTTAATAAGCCATGAATACAGTTTTCAACTCAAAAACCAAGTTAAACTATTTTAATAAAACCAAGTGCTAGCATATGCATAAAAAGAAGTAGGCAAAACAAAATAATAAAAAGGAATTCGACAAAATAAAACTAAAAGTGTTGAAATGGAATGACTGTATTTCTATACCTCTTGTGGGCCTTGGGAGATGCCTTCCCAGTTTTCTTTGCAGTAGGATCGGCAGGGATAACTGCATGTACTTTTATGAATTTCTTGTCAAGATAATCAGCATCAATGTTTCTCTTGTCATACTCAGAGAAATGAGTCTGGAACTTTTCAGGCTGATCTTCCATTAGGGACTGGACATTTGTCAACAGAAGTTCAGAAAAACGATACCAAAGAGCACCCAATCCAAACTATGAGTATTCATTAATTAAAGAAATGTAATTGCCTAAGATTTTGAGACGCACCCTCATGTATGTACCAACATGCCCACCGAAGATGTACTTTCGGTGAATATCAGCATCTAACTTTACCAAGCATAACAAAGAAACCCATCATTCTAAATAGCTAACTCAGTAACAAAAATACAAATAAACCCACAAATAATAATCTTTCAGATAAACCCACAAATAAAAATGGAATGCGATTTAAATTGCAAAAACAAATTTGCACAATATAAAGTAACAGTAACATACCAGCAGTACGAAACACAAATCAAATTGAAAAAAATTGAAAGGAGATTTCTAAAAGGAGAAAAGGATCCGAAACAAAAGATCACAGAACCAATATGATCAGCGATGAAAGATCAAACCTTTATGGCTAAATCTTTGGTAATGATCCATCAAAATTCATATCTTCTCAAACCTGCATACTTTGGAAGACTGCCCCTGCAAAAGACTTTACAATTAAAGATTGTTATCTATGGCTGTTAAGAGATAAAGCTGTAACTGAAGCCACTCCATCCTTTCCAAGAAATTTGTCTGGTACTCTCATATTCCTAAGGACTGTAAAATTAAAAGCTATTATAATAAATGTTACAGACAACAATCATGATTCACATATATCATAGGCATTCTTTGGGAGTTTCAAGTTCTTCAAATCACTTATCCCATAATCCACTCTTTCAGTCAAATCCCTTATCCCATAATCCACCGGAACCCAAAACTGAAAACCTTGTTATCAACCCAAATTTCATATATTCAAGAAAACCAAAACCTTAATTTCACCCCCAATCTTTCTTCTATTCAAGTAAATCAAAACCCTTCACTGATTTTCACCCAAGTAATTCTACTCAAGAAAACCAAAACCCTAATTTCAACCCCAATTTCAAATAAGCTAAAACCTAATTTTTACCCCAATTTCTCAATTAAATCCGAACCCTTGAGTTATTATTTGAGTATCATACTTTTAAGATCAAAGAAAAGTTTAATAATATGGCTCTGTAAACCCAGAAGAATCAATCCAAACCTTCTTTTTATTCTTAAACAAATTAATGAAGAAAAGAAGTAGAAGAAAAACTCAAGGAAGGATTAGAAACTTATACTTACAGATCGCTAAATGGATCTTCTTCTTATTTATTTTCTTAAATGTTTGTCTCTCTATAGGCTATAGAAAACACCTGACTCATAAGATACAGAGATAGCAATAGAGAGACAATCACCTTTTGTGAGAAGCAGCTATACCGGAAACATCGATTTCATGAAGGCTTTTATCTGGAATTGCTAGTTAGCATGGCTTTGGGAGAGATGAGATACATATAAGATTTTACCTAGAAACTGCGAAACAAACCTGCTTAAGCTGCGGATCCGTGGTGGAATCACGGGAAGGGCTCAGTTTGTTAACATGAAATAGACGATTCGACAGAATGGGAGTGCAAAGTAAGCAGAGAAAAAATATGACAGAATGTGAATGAAACGAAGAATGTGAATGAAACGAAGAAGAAAGGAGGTGAAAGGATGTGGTTAGGAGTTACGCATATAGGGGAGAATCCAATGGACTTCGACCCATAGGCGTCAGATGAAAAATATACCATAGGGAATTGTGAGATGGGAAAGGGAAGATCCTGGCCACCACTACCAAATAATGAATGTATCCTGGCCGTTGGATCTAATAAATTACACTTGTGTTATGTAAGTATAGATAACATGGATGCTCCTACATCCATGAGTAGTTAAAAACATGATTGATTGAGGATGAATTATAAGTTATAGACATAATTTGAGTATATGAATCTATTTTGAGTTCTTCATATGATTATCGCTTGTTTATACTATAAAGAATGTTTATGATTGATTGATTGATAGATTATTTAGGTGGCCAAATGAATTGATTTGTGATTTAATCTAATGCTAGTATTGAGTTATGAGATAAGTAATCGTCCATTGACTCTTACACAAGTAGAGACACGATACCTTGCAAAGGGATTCTGTGGAGCGATTGTGTGTATGAACAACACTAGTAAGTGGATCTTGATCTAAGAGTCTAAATGCTAAGGTTAACCTATAAATTCACATAATATAAAGCATTCGACCAAATTACACCTTGAGTGATCCATTACTAGGTGATTTAGACGAATAAAATGTATGCGAGAACTTCTGTATCCAGTGATATAAGGAATTCTGGGGATAACACTGATCTGATTATTATTTTACTGTTGGTGATAATCTATGATTAACAATGAGTAGATGAATATACTAATTCAATGATTGTTTAGTAACAAAGAAGGATTCCTCAATCATATCTCTCTCAATTGCTTACAAATTTACTTTTAATTGCTTTCTTATTTACTTCGTTTAAAACCTAAAACAAACCCCCCTTTTCGTGACGTTTGACAAATAGAACTTCTCGATCTTTGTGAGAACGAACTCTATTTACTACTATATTATTCATTAGTAAAGTAGAAGATAAGTGAATTAATTTGTGCACCTACGACATACATCAATTGCTAGAGTCTTCATCTCATGGATACTTGGAAACCTTTTTTTCAACCCATGCATCGTTACACGGGTTGGATGGCTCGAGGCATTGCAAGATTTGGATGTGACGAGCACTAATGATTCAGGGTATGCTATTTTAACCGAATTGTTCGTAGGATTCAATCTCACATCACTAAGGGTGCCAAATCTCCATGGTGGGCATTGTTGAGGTAAATATAATAATACATCTCATTTGTATCTTTCTTTTCAAATAAACTGGGCCAGTAAACTAAGTTAGAAATTCACTTTCGGATTTGATGGTATACATATTCTGGAGTGTGCCAACTTAATCGTAAGAATTACGAGAATCGTGTTACCCGATCATATTCAGGTTTGCTGTTAATAAGGGGATAAGTAATATTGAAAAGACGTGGTACAGAGTACACCATCTATTCTTTTTATTTTGACCTATATAGACACACTTAGTGTAATTTTTTTGAAACCGTATAGATAAAACACCAAGGGTGACCTTGATAGTAATCCAAGTTCAACTCGGAACGGATTAAATCAATCAAGGTGTGATTAATGTACAAGCGCAATTACTCTTATTATAATATAAAAGTTATAATACGGAAAGTAAAGTAATGGCATAGCAAACAAGATTTTGTTAACGAAGAAAACTGCCTGGCAGAAAACCCATAGGACCTAGTCCAGTATTAAATATTCTCAGAATGAAGACGTTACACAAATGTATACTGCAACCTCGTGTAGTTGAGACTTAATAAGCTTCCCCTATGTACTCAGTTTTTCGGTATCCATGCGCCTACAACCAATCCGACTTACGCACGTGAATCACCTAACAGAGTCTACTTCCAAGTGTTGTTTCACCTATATGAAGACTTATGAAACCCAATTCCTTTAGGACGTCTTACAAACATCAAGGAACCAAACTATTTGTTAATCACTCACTACCAATCACAATACCATAGATATTAGATGAATATTCAGAATCAAGGATCATTCGTACAAATCTAAAATACCACGATAGACAAGATAATATTAGAACTGAAACTTCTTGATAAGATCAATCAAGTTTTAAGATTACCGAAGTAATTAAATCGATTATAAGACTTATGTTTCTGATAAATCATAAATAACTTGTCGAACCACAAGTTTTACGTTTATCAAAGATAAACTACATGTTTGTCCCCTAGTTACCAATTCGGAATTCAGCAGACGTACGGAATGGAAAACGTACGAGTATTATTCGGATTCGTAAAATTCAAATTCTGTCAAAAATCCGGTCAACGGTTCATGATTCGGCGATAATTTAGAACGGTATACGTACGTGTATAATTTGTTTTAGAGATATCAATTCGGCACACAAAATTCGGCCTACATAAGGAATAAATTAATAAATATTTATAATCTAAAAGGACTAATTTTTATATATGTACAAGTTTTATGGTGAAAAAATAGCATTTAACATAAGTATTTAGGGAACAAAGAAAAAATATAGGTTAAATGGGGTATATGTGTAGTTTATACAACACTAACCAAAAACCAACATGTCATGCAATGGTTAGATGCTCACCTGAGAAGTTAGAGGTCTGGAGTTCGACTCCTTCCAATATCAATTTTATTAAACAGTACTTTTGAAAAAGGAAAATGGATGATGGGCTTAATGTGGAATGGGCTCGGTAATTAATGGGTTGAGTTTGAAGGACGAATTAGTTGGAAACACAAAAGAACTTCAATTCTTAAAAGTCTTCAATCTTTTTAATCTTCAAAAGTAACAACCTCCATCTGATTACACTATTCGATTTTTCTCGCAGAAATTTTGTTAACATTGGAAAATTAATAGTTCTATCATTAGATTCAGATTCACTAAAATATATATAGTCAAATCTTTAAAGTCTTGAGTGGCCTTATATCAGAAGAGAATGACCACAAAATAAACAAAAACTTATCTAGAAGATAATTATGTATTAGTTCAACTACAAGTAATAAACAACAAAAACTAAAGTGTGATACTTAATTTCCCACCAACGGTACGACTAGAGCTTCTTGATTCCAAAGAAACCTTTAAACTAGTCAATCATGCTTTTGTACGAAATGAACCTGTAGATGGAGAGTTTTTGACAAGGGTTAAAATCGTAAAGCACCCTTCTGCCCAGTTCGGGAACAAGGAAATATGCGTACAAGTATGTGCGCGTACTTATGACTTCACCTGAAAACACAAAATACTGTATTTCTCCTTATATTCCGCAGGCGAATTGAGGATGCAGTCTCTACAAAAGGGTTACAAACATTCCATGCTAACAATGTAGTAATCTCTAATTCTAAAGCTCCTAGATAGATTACTCACTAGTGTAGAACAAACTTGAGTTTTCTCTAAACAGCTACAAACATTCTAAACTAGCCTCGTAGCCTCCTTAATATGCACAATATTTATCCCATATCGAACTAGTCTCAAGTTGCATAAAATTCCACGGCAGAATTCCTTGAACTTGACTCGAGTACGCATCGAATTCGAGAATAGCTAATGCTTAAACCCCAAAACAACATTTTAACTTAGCACTTCGTTCGCAATAAATTCGCCTCAAGTTGCTCCTCTGAGCTTAAATGGGCTATCATAGCCCTTTTCTTAAATATAAGCCATAAATTATGCGCCACTCCTCTCGGATGCGCCACAACTAAGAAGAAATGCCATATAAGACACATTGAATCTCTGAGTTAGGCTAACCCTA
Source organism: Papaver californicum (assembly GCA_023531435.1). Lineage (NCBI taxonomy): Eukaryota > Viridiplantae > Streptophyta > Magnoliopsida > Ranunculales > Papaveraceae > Papaver > Papaver californicum. Next base: position 3,770,949 of record JAJJMC010003557.1, read on the forward strand.
GCCTTTTCTCATATTAGCACCAAGTTAGCACTAGAAATTTCGCTTAGCACCGCATTGGCACCAGTTAGCCACATTATAGCTAAAGGCGCTAACTTTCTTAACGTTAAACCCTAGCACCTGAGAAGTGCTAACTAATCTAAAATGGTCTTATCTAGCACATTTTGACCTATTGAGGCCTTAGATAGCATATCACTACCTTGGCACCTCAACCTTAGCACTAAAAGTGCTAACCCTAACCCTAGCACCAAAGACGCAAACTTTCTTGGCAAGCTCTAGTATGACGTGTTCCCGGGTACCAGCCTCACTTGGCTGAGGCATACTCGAGCAATGGCCTCATCAGCACTGACGCGCGCCCCGAGTAACGGCTATCGCAAATACGCCCTTAGTAGCTCGAGTACGCCCCTTTTGGCTCAAATACGTCCCTACCTAGCTCAAGCGCGCCTTTGCTAGCTCAAGCACTCCCCTAAGATCGAGTACGCCTCCATATTTGGCTCAACCACGTCCCTAGCATCCAAGCCTACCACGTTTCAGATACCAACGCCAAGTCATGAGCGTCACCAAGTCATGAACGTCACTAAGTCATGTGCGTCCCATCCAAAGCTCATATGCGTCTTTAGCTTCATAACGTCATTTCTCTTGGCCACGACCACATTGGCGATGATGCCCTTGCTCTTGGTCGCGAACCCCTTAGCGCTGATGCCCTTGCCCTAGCTCCAATGCGTTCCTAGAAAAACCCAATGCGCCTCTAGGGCTAGCGCATCCTTAGTCATACTTAGCGACTTAGCTACAAGTATACTTGTGTTAAAACCTTAGTGTTAACTATACAATTGAAGAGCTAACTACGAACCCTCTTGGTACTAGCTTCCTAACCCTAGTATAATTGATATTTAATAGAGGTTACACATATTGGTCTTATTCCTGAGACGTTATCACATTAGCCTTTTATATTAAATGAGTTAGCACATTATTATCTGAACTACGTAGCTAGTGTTATCTCACTGACTTAGCAAGTCATTTGACTTGACTTGACTTTATCAAAACCTAGTGGTCTATAACTCAACTATTTCCACGAGATATCAAATACAACATGAGGGGATTCTCATTGGGATATTGGTCTGGCGGTCTACGGCATCGTGGGTGGTGACACAAACCCCACGAACAAGAAGGTAACAAGAAGTAGGCAGTTACAGAGCAGTTGAAAGGATGAGGAGTAGTGGTCAGACAAGTCTCCCCTACTTTTTTGGGAACCACCCACTAAAATCTCCACAATCATCACTTATCCACCTCTCCCTAACTTCCACGACTTACGAGAATATCAGTGTGTCCTCTTCAAAAATATAAATAGATGATTCTCATCTATTCGAAGCAAGACAGAAACACACAATAATTCAATCAGTATGAAGAAACCAAAAATTTACAGAATTAGTGATTCCTCTACGGAGAATCCATTATTCTTTACACACTACTGATATTTCTCAACCTTCTTTGCGTCCCTCCCCTAAGACCTACCCAAATCCTTTCCATCTTTGTAATCGAAGCAGGACGTGAACGACCATTTCTTAGTTTAAGCTTGTCTTATTCGAGTTTGATCTCTCGGACCTACTTGAAAGTACCACTTTGCAGTACATTTGTTTTTATCCTAAAATAGAACCAGACTTAGTAACTTACTTGTCATTATTGAATTAACTATCGCACACCTCAGATGTGTTATGGGATGAGTTTGTAAGAATACAAGCTCCACTATACATAATGTTATGACCAAGGCTTATTGAGAAACAAGATCTACCAAAATCTAAAATCAAAATATATTCAATAAATGTCATTTCCGATTTTAGCAAAGATATTGATATTATATGATTATATTAATGATAGACACATTTTTGTGTCTGATTTGTCTCAATTCTCTATTTTGTTAGTGCTCAATTTTGTACATATTGTGTGATTTTATGTGTTTGTAGGTGTTTTTGGGAAATAAACATTTGTAGAAAAATTGGCTCAAAAATTGATAAAAGCACACCGGGAATTACTAAAGGCACTCAGTATCTTGATAAAGGCACCCACTCTACTTTTTTTAAATTCCAATAATGGTGGGAGAACTTATTCTTATCCGTGAAAAGCCTTCTGATTTACTTCGAAAGCGAATTTTATGGGATTTAAAAGTGATGTCGATATCTTAATAAGAATGAGAGATTACAATATGTTTAAACACGTCAATAAGGGTTTCAAGCCGTGAAAAATGGCTAGAGAGTTTGTTTACTGCGGAAATAGTTTCTGGAGATAAACATGAGTTACAATTGGGTTGGGATTAAATATTGAGTCTTGATCAACTTAGGAGGAGTAATTAGGTTTTATTAGATCTATATAAGCTTAATAGACCGAAGAAAATAGGGGGAGGTCAGGAGAAAAATTCAGGGGGAGCCAGAGTCATGTCGTTGTTTCAGTTCATCGAAGAAGAACATACTGAAGAGAAGAACAATCTTAAAACCCGTTATTTATTCTTCTTTATTTGTTGCGTTGAAGAGCAGTCGCTGATTCAGTTCCATATTTAATATCTTTAACAACAGGAAAACGCTTCAGAGAATCGTGACAATTCCCTGTTAGCAACAATTACAAGCATAGTAATTCTCAGTGTTAATCTTTTTTTGTTTCTTTTCATCTTTTCAACACTTTTGAGCTATATTTCTATCTATTGAAAGTGTTTTGAGCATGATGAGCTAAACCCAATCATTGGGACAATGGAGGAAACCATATTTCATTAATGAATGGTAATTATTTTTGATTCTTAAAAAAAAAATGACACCGCTACCGGGGACTAGTTTTTAGATTAGAGTTTTAGATATTTTTTTTTTTAGGTTTAGGTTTAGTTTTATTTTTAGATTTTTGTTCTTTTGTTCTATTTTACGTTTTTGAGTCTTTGTTTATTTGCTACAGGCTTTGGGTCAAAAAGAAAGTTGATCCAAAGATTTTAGGTGATTAATTAAAGACTTGAAGTCAGAGACAAAGCGAAAAAAATGGAAAAAAAATGACAAAGATTTTATTTTAAATTTTATTTTATTTTTAAGGTTTTATTTCTTTTAATTTTAGAAATTGTATTAGGGTTTTTATTTTTGCAATTCTTTTTATTATTTTTCTGTTATTTTTGGACACTTTTGGACTTTATTTTTGGGACACTGGACTTTATTATTATTTTTAAACTCTACGGAAGGGTAGTATTAAATATAAACTGCACAGGGAAAGACGATAATTACGATATTGTCTCGGCCCACTGGGTTCGTACACTGACACAAGAGTCAGTGGCTGGAGTCGAATTCAGTGGTTTATCGCCCGTCTAGAACGGGAGGTAAACTCGATCAACCCACGAATCTTCTTTCAATGGGTTTACTGTATTCCTTCATTTGCATATATGCTGAGGACTGAATGCAGATTTATTTTCTAATAAAGGGAAAAAACTGGCCATACAAGATAAGGTTTTGGATTTCATCACCGTATCCTTCTTGCCCGCTTTATGAAAACGTTACCAAACGCGAACCTAAACCTAAAATTTGACTAGAAAGAAGACCTATAGGGTAACGAGCTTATTGGAAAATATTTCAAAAGGATTGTATTGGTTACTTTGTTAGCTCAACTCAAGGATCATGAAGGTTAATTTAAGTTGATTTGTGCCGCCTTGTAACCCAAGGAAACGTGCCAAAGAAGTAGGGTTATTCAAGCTCCCTAGAGCTTATCCTACTTCTTTTGATTGACTTACTTTATTCGTATCATACCCAAGAGACTTGCTAAGACTGTAACTAGTTGCCTTTTGGAAGAATAGAAGCTTTCTAGAAACAATTTAAGTGGAGCCATCATGCTTTTTATTTGCTAGATTCAATAAGATTGATTTGGTTCAATAAGCCTTGCTTGTGTTTGTTTAGAATTCCCTTCCAATTAGGATTTATTTTTATTTTTCTAATGTATGCCAAGACCGCTAGAGACCATCACTGAACGAGCTTGGAAAAGAGACACTCTATGTAGTTTGATTAGTGAAAAGCCTAATAGTTCTGTTTCTGGAAACGAGGATCTCGAAGACTCTTATCTAGAGATACCTGTTTTTGGAAATTTTAATTTTGAAAACTTGACACTGTGTGAATAAGTTACTCCTAGTACTTTGATAGTGCCATCAATAACGACTTTAAAAGCTTTGTTGAATCTCACTAGGACTATTCGTCCATCATGTATCAAGTTAGCTGACACTGAAGCAAACTATGAGCTGAAACCTGGGACCATACAGATGCTCCCAGTCTTCTTAGGAAAATAAAATAAAAACCCCTATTTTCACGTTAGGGATTTTGAGGAAATATGTAGTACCATTAGAATTAAAGACCTAGATGATGAAAATTTGAAGCTTAGGTTATTTCCTTTTTCTTTGAGAGACAAGGCCAAATCTTGGTTATATAGTTTGCCATTTGAGTCTATTGAAACATATGAACAACTTACATCTTCCTTTTTCCACAAGTTTTTCCCTAAACATATAACATCATCCATTAGGTAGCAGATTTGCACATTTGCTCAATAAGAGGGAGAATCTTTATATATGTATTTGGTAAAGTTCAATGATTTATCATCACAATGTCCTCATCATGACTTAGAAAAGGTTAGGCCAGTTCAGATCCTCTACGAAGGGTCAGATTATTCAACAAAAACCATGGTTGAGTCTTTGTGTACATGTTGGTTTGAAAACAAAACTGTTGATAGTGTGATGACATTTTTGAATGAAATCGCTGAAAAAACTCAGCAATGGGAGTGTAGTAGGGAACCCCAGAAAATAATTCTCTGACCAGAGATAATGTCAATAGGTAGAAAGAACTTTTGAATCAGATGCCAAAATTGCAACAATATCAAAAAGGTTAGAAACCTTGGAATTGAGTCAATCTAGTTATGGAATAGAGCCCAAAAAGTTCTTTTGTGGAGGACAGACTGGTGAATAGAAATCCCATGCTCTTTACAATAAATCTAGATTCGACAACCATCAGAAGTTCGACCCATATTCAGAAACCTATAATCTTGGTTAGAGAAACCGTCCTAATCTTTCATGGTCTAAGGATCAGAATCAGGGTCAGACTAGTAATCTTCAAGTTCTTCCAAGGTTTAGTCAACCCAAAAATCCATTTGAGCCAACATATCACCAAAATCCTGTAGAGAATAAGATGACTAGTTTAGAGGAATCTCTCGCCATATTAGCTCATAACACCACAAAATTTCAGCAATCGGTTGAACAAACTTTACAAGATAATAGTAAGATTGTACAGGCTAACAATTAGGCTATTTCCAATTTACAAACCCAGGTTATTCAGATAAATGAGTGTTTACGAGAAAAAGACAAGTTCCTTAGTCAACCACAACCCAATCCTAGAGGAGTTCATGAAATATCTTTAACTGGTGAGAAATCATCAAACCACGTGAATTCAATAACAACCCTTAGGATTGGTAAAACGATATACAATAAGGTAGCCATGCCTGATAGTGGACATATTGTAGTTCCACCTTCTACTTCACAAGAGGATCCAGTAGTTGAAGAGACTGATAAAGTCTCTAAGGATTCCCGTGCAGTGCCTAATAGGACGACTTTTGTGCCCTAAGCCCCGTATCCATAATTGTTAGTTTCAAAAAATAAGAAATCGACTTTCAATGAAATAATGGAAATGTTTAAGCAGGTCAACATCAACATTCCATTATCAGAGAAAATTAGGCAAGTTCCTGCATATGCCAAGTTCCTTAAAGATCTTTGTACACAAAAGCGTAAGCTTAATGTACATAAGAAAGCCTTTATAGCTGGTCAAGTAAGTTCAATCCTTCTGAACCAAATTCCCTCTAAGTATAAAGACCTTGGATGCCCTACCATATCTTGTGTGATCGTTGATCACTTGGTTGATAAGGCATTGCTTGACTTAGGATCTAGTGTTAACTTACTCTCGTATCATGTGTACAACTAGCTAGGAATTGGTAAGTTGATTTATCCAGTGGATTTTGTTGTTCTAGATACCCATCATGTTCAGGACCAAAATGCTCAAATACCGGTGATTTTAGGTTACCCATTTTTAGCCACATCTAATGTTTTCATCAATTGTAGAACTAGACTAATGAACATATCTTTTAGTAATATGACCACTGAACTAAATGTCTTTAATGTTACTAGGCAACCTTTGGATATCGATGATTAGAAGAAATAAATATGATTAACACTTTAGTTCATGGCCATTGGCACAACATTGGTGATTCCTTAGATGAATTTGATGATACCTTTCTCTTAAATTAGATGTGTGACTCGTCTTAGAAGAAGCTCTCGAGTATTTTTCAAACTCTAAGGACCCTGAAATTCAAGCGATAATTTTAGGTCTATCTGAGAATAATGATTACCCTAAGTTTGGGGGTAGTGATGATTCGTGTGATTGTCAGGTATCCCTACTTGAATTCCCTAACTTGAGACTTGAGCTTTGTGCATCTAAGGTATTACTTGAGTCTCTTCAGACTCCACAACTCGATCCTCCTTATATTTTCCATGAGGAAATCAAGCTATTAGAGACCCGTCGTTTGGCTGAATCTTTTTATCTAGACATTCGTATGGAACCTAAATGGACACCGTAAATAAATCTAATTGTCTTGAAAGAAACCTTAAACATGGTCGTGCGCCATTTGTTCATTTTTATGATCCAGTACAGTTATCTTATATTTGTGTCATCTCTATTTGGTTATGATGACCCGCGTTGTTTCGGCTATTGGTATAAGATTTTGAAAGGTGACTAGCAATTTTGTGGTATTTGATGTCTGGCAGAAGAATTTAAACTTAGCACTTGTTGGGAGGTAACCCATGCTCATGCGACTCGGTAATATCTTTCTTTAACTTTTTTCCTTAAGTGGTAACAGTTTCTCCTTGTTCATGTTTTTAATTATTTATCTTTAGAACATTGAGGATAACGTTAGATTTAAGTTTGGGCGTAAAGGAGAAACTTCTAGTGGCAATATGAAACTCCAAATTCTAGAAACTTGTGCCAATTCATGATGACACTAACCAATCTAAGTGGATGGGAACAAACCTCTTGGCTGTAGGAATTGGTGTGCCTAGCTAAATGGTCTATTCATAAAATTATGCTAGCTCAGGTGTTAGAAATAACATGATAGTCAACACCATATCTCGGAGTCAATCCTAACCATATCACTTTATATTTTTATTTTTGCAATTTTATGTGTTTCTCTAAGTGATTTGGTGGGGCATTAGTATCGCCTCGTTTTCACCGCTGGGATGAAGTAAAGTGATTGAGATCAAACCTCATTACTATATTTTATTTAGACCGAAAAAAAAAAACAATTAACATGTATAACTCGTTTTTAATAAATACAAAATATTGTTTCCAAAATATATAATCAATAATATTTTCTAAACATTAATATTTGAGATATGATACTAGTATGACAACTAATATTATCTAGTTGCAAATTCATGTACTTAGCAAAAATAATTAACTAGTTATGTACAATCTTCTTGGAAAGGAAAACACATCAATTTTTGATAATAAAATAGTAAAAAAACATATCTCAATAATATTTATATGATCTAGCCTTGAGTATCAAAATAATAAATATGTTGGAGTTAAATACATGTTCAATATTTCCTTACATAGAATTTTCAATTCATCTTGCACTTATTTCGCAAACCAAAAGCTTAAGAATGAAAAACCAAGATTTTGAAATTATGCGAGAATATGATTGGTCCTGGTTGGGATCGGTCCGGAATCCTATTAGACTCAAAAACTTAATTCAAGTTTAAAAAACATTTAAACCATGCCCAAGAAAAAGATTTTTTGACATGGATTAAAAATCTGGATTCACACCTAGATACACATATCTAGTTTCCCGAATGTACAACAATAACCAATGACAAGAGTCATACTAGTGTTATGTCGAAATTACGAAAGTATAGTACACTATTTTAGGTAACTCAATACAATCAATTGTAGAAACAACTAATGTATATCCTTCCTTTTGACACCTAGACCATAATAATGATAAGTCATTTATATATAAATCTATGTAAACAAACTTCACATGTAATGTTTTAAATGAATACGACTGTAAGAACTTGATAAAAATTAAACAAGTCAAGTCAATAGCTACTAACCTCAATCCTAATGATGATGTCTTCGTTTGCTCTTCAATACATCTTTAGGTATTTAATGAGTAACTACAGACTGTCTCAATATTTTATTTCCTAAGACAACCTAACGAAGTTGTATTTAGTAAGAAATTCAAGCAACCAGACTTGGCATACCAACGCCTGGTGGGTTCAACCGAACAGTGCTCTAACAAATATCATTAAAAACACCAAAATACAAGATAATCGAAAGCCAGATTCAAATGACGATATCAATTGCAAATACATCACGAAGAGAAAGAGCCGTGAACCACAAAGTTACTCAATTTTTGTATAAGTTGTGTTGAGGAGTGATGGTGTAATACAGAATCAATTCTGACCATTTAAATTGTTTGTCTTCTTCTTTAATAAGAGATGCTCCAAGGAAAAATGAGTATTTTCCCGAAACTCTTGTAGAAGAACCTGAATGCCCTAAATCTCTCATGTTGAACAAGAATCTAAAGAGATGTCGAGCATATTTTTTGATGTTCTTGATGATTAGATAATAGAAATTCACGGAATACCATGGAAATTTGATAGAATCGATATTAGAGATGAGAGAAAATCATCTTAAGGACGACGAAAATATCGCCCAAATAGCAAAGAAATATGTCGATAGAAACCAAAACAACATAAATTATATCTAAAAATAAAAATTAAATAACTAATACTCATAAGACAAAAAATCTATGCTCAGATCTATACCAAATGAACTAGATTTGAGCAAGTTGATGGAGACTACGGGTTTTTTTCATTCTTTAAGAGAAGGAGATGTCGACCACCGAGGCGATTTTCCTGACAATACAATTTATAGAGAGATATCGGGATCCGAAGAAGGATCTGGAGAAAACATGTGACAAAGTACTAAGAAAGGTCATTTGGTGGGCTCTTGAAGATAAGAAAGTACCCACAAAGTACGTTATCCTTATCAAGGATATGTATGATGGTGTTCAGACCACTATTAGAGCATGCGATAGCGAAACTAATGACTTCCCTATTAGGATAGGTTTACATCAAGGGTCAGCTTTGAGCCCCTACATTTTCACCCTAGTGATGAACGAAGTTACAAGGGACATACAAGGGGAGGTCTCCTGGTGCATGTTCTTTGCTGATGATATGGTGTTGATCGATGAGAGTAGAATGTGAGTTGATAGACAACTGGAGTTGTGGAAACAGACTATAGAATCCAAGGGTTTTAGATTTAGTAGAACTAAAACCGAGTATATGAGGTGCGATTTCAGGGATACTAGAGCATAGGATGGAAACGTTATTTTGTCCGGAAAAATAGTACCTCGGAAGGACACTTTTCGATATTTAGGGTCGATATCACAGAGCGATGGCGAGATTGATAAGGATGTTGGCCATAGGATTCGAGCGAGATGGATAAATGGCGACAAGTGACTGGTATCCTATGTGATAAAAAAGTCTCATAAAATCTCAAAGACAAGTTATATAAAACGACGATGGCTAGGACCTGCGATGTTGTATGCTGTCGGATGTTGGGTTACTAAAAGACAACATTCAGAAGATAAGTGTAGCAGGCATGCGTATGATATGGTGGAGTTATGGACATAGTAGCTAGGAACAAATCAAATTTGATGATGTGCGCGATAAACATGGACTGGCGCCGGTCGAGGAAAAGCTTATTCAATACCGACTTAGATGGCTTGGACATCTTAAAGGGATACCTTCGGAAGAACCAGTGCGCACTGATATCATAAGTCGTGTTGTAAACACAAAAAGAGGCAAATGTCGACCAAGATTGACATGGGAGGAAGTAGTGAAAAGAGACTTGAAGGAACAGAATGTGTCCAGAGAGGTGGCTTCATACATAAATTCATGGAAGTTAGCGATCCACGTACCAGAACCATGATCTAGGGGTTTAGTTAAATTTTTTTAGAGGTAACACTAGAGGCTAGAACTCTGGTTTAGCGACTCGGGATCAAAGACTTAGAGCTTAGGACTTTGACCCTAAAATTTATAGTAGTATAGTTAATATTTAGATTACTACTAGCCCTGCTGGTAGTATAATTTTATTTTTTATTATTTCTTTTATTTCTTTATTTCTGATTTTTGGAATTGTCGATATAGATTTCATTTCTAGCCTACTCCAACTTGTTTATGACTAAATGTTTAGTTGTTGTTGAAGACAAAAATAGATACAAGAGAGAATGGGGATCAGATTTATTTCTAATTAAAAAATCTATTAAATTAACCAATTAAAACATTACACTAAAATTTGAATAACCATTACTTTCCAATAAAACATTCTGCTAAAACTACTCAACCTACAAAATCATGGTATTAGAAGAAAATTAAGCAAAAAATAAATATTAAATCTGTTTTACACCATAAGGATATCGAAACAAGCTTTGTATCGTGTTTTCTAGTTTGATGGTCTTGTAGTAGAGAAAAAACTAGCAAATTAGCTATGCCTATTGAGAACATCCTTATTACTTCCTTCGTCCCACATATAAAGGCGGAGTTTTGGTTTTTGGTTGTCCTATTAGATATGTGAGATTCCAATTTCAAGATGATTTTTTCCATATATACCCTTATATATTATGCATGAGTATAATAACAAATTAGTTAAAGTTTCTAGTCTTGGAAATACGATAAAGGATATAACAACAAAAATAATAAATATCTATGCAATTTAATTATTATTTTTATTCTAAGAAAATTTGCAAATTCCGCCCATATATACGGGATAGAGGGAGTAGTTTTTATTCCCCTTTTTCTCTATAGATTTTTTCTTAAAACAGAAGAAGGTCAACTGCTATTTAACATGAAACAAGTTATTAATTTGCAATTTGTGGGATATCATGGGATTGGATCAGATCAGATCGGATATTCATGTAACTCTTAAATTTTCATTTAGTGTATATTCCCTTGGTTTATGGAAAAAAATACTATTACTTTTTTAATTTGACATATTTTTAGGCTAAAATAAAAAAAAAATAGTACCTTTTTTTCCAGAAATGGAGGTAGTATAATCTTTTTATCTTTAGAAAAAAAAAAAATTGACTGAGAAGGTTAAATTTTCTGGTTATATTGGGGCATATGCGAATTACTTTATCCCTACGTAATTTTGCGTCCACCCGTATTAGTAGACAAGGGGTGTCTAATTTTGTGCAAAAATACTAAACTACCCTCTATAAAAACCTAAAATTACAAAATAAAAGTAACATCAATTACTAAATCTAATTACTCTACCTATTTTCCATTCTTATTTCAATCAAACGATTCTTCTTCTTTTGCTTCTCTTCTTCTCCATTTCAAAGTAAAATATCGTCGATAATCGGCGATTCAAATAACGATTAATCGTTTGATTTTTCTATATAACAAAATGCCAAAGCGAGTAAATCATCCCACTGGAGGATCAATTCAACCTAGTGGAAGCAATCCACAACTTGTAGAAGCAATTAAACATAAACCGAAGAAAAAAACGGTTATGAGGAGGAAGACGAATAAACTTTTAGGTTGATACAGTAAATGGCTCGAATCAGGTACTTTTCTATCATCCCATCACTCTAAATTAAGTTTTAATCACATGCCAACACTCAAACATTGGAAATTTTAATTTCTGGGTTTTTTGTGAAAACCAGAATCGTTGGATGTTCATTTCTACATCCAACGATTCCAATTTGAAGAGTTTGATGTTCATGTCCCCGTCGAACTATTCCAAGGTAACTAAAAAGTCAGGGAACATGGACCCAAAATCGTTGGATGTGGACATTAACATCTAATGATTCTGGGTCGAGTTGCAACTGAATATTTATATGAATCATTCGATATGAACATCACTATCGAACGATTCAGGATCGAGAAAAGCCCAATGTGTTTATTGGTTTTTTAGCCTAGAATCGTCGGATATGAACACCAACATAGAACGATTCTTAATTGTATAATGTTTTGAATCATTTGATGTATGTGCATTGTGATGGACGATTCTACTCTTGAAATTCCTAAATTCACTTGAAATCGATTGTTGATTATTGTATGTTGTCGTAATCTTTAGGAATAAGGGCAAGGGAACGACACCGAAAAAGAGAGCGAAGAAAAAAAATGATCTTGCTTCTCCTGAGAGCTTGGGACCTCGTCAAAAGGAAGGTAAGAACTTGGCGGCTAGACACCGTAGAGGTTCGGCGGACAAAGCTAAAGCGGTCTCCATCAATGAACCAACTGAATTGGAGCATCGGAGAAAAGAAGATTTTCGTCTTCTGAGATTGTAATACCCCAATTCGGCATGCAGGGTTCGCCGAATGGAATATAGGTAATGGTTTATCCTTTCCTAACACCGAGGCCTTTTCAGCAAAACTGGCTCAGAGTTGGCAAAAAGTTATGCAGTTAAGCATGCTCGGGCGGGAGTAATCCAGGGATGGGTGACCTCCGGGAAGCTGCTGCTGGATGACCGAAGCGGTGCCCGTAGAAAACCCCACACTTCCGGATGACCTTAGTGGCTAAGTAGGGACAGTATCGGTGGAAGGTCGGGTCATTACAAAGTGGTATCAGAGCCGACGACGGGTCACCTGCCAAGGGTGAGAGAGTACGCTGGACGGGGTGTTCCAGGTATTTGTCTCATAGGTGGTAGGGAACGTCGGAGATCTGGGCTTGAATATATTCCGTAGCCGAGGACGGCTCCAATTTAAGGTGGTGGTATTGTAATACCCCAATTCGGCATGTAGGGTTCGTCGAATGGAGTATATGTAATGGTTTGTCCTTTCCTAACACCGAGGCCTTTTCAGCACAACTGGCTCAGAGTTGGCAAAAAACTCTGCAGTTAAGCGTGCTCGGGCAGGAGTAATCCAGGGATGTGTGACCTCCCGGGAAGCTGCTGCTGGATGACCGCAGTGGTGCCCGTAGAAAACCCCACACTGCCGGATGACCGCAGTGGCTAAGTGGGAAAAATATCGATGGAAGGTCGGGTTATTACAGAGATAAAATCTGATAGAGTTCTGGGTGAAGAGGAAGATAGTGAGAGTAGTGACGGAGAAGAACGAGGAGGTGGAGCACCACCATGAAAACCACAACAACAACCACAACAACAAGGAGATAAAGATGCAGCGCCAGGAAGGAAGAAGAAAGGGGCATACTTTCCAAAGCCTGAGATGTTGTTAACTATCGGTCCCGATGAGGCTATTCATGGGTTACCGGGTGACGGAGAAGAGTTGATATAGAGGTAAAAAACAATTGGGATGCTAAGATATGTGCAACCATGGTAAGTATCTCAATATTATTGTATATATCGTCTAATTTTATTTAAGACTAATGCACTTTTCTAAATTTTCGTGATACGTTATTTAGGATCACACTGATGCCGTGGGTCTTCCAAAACACCAATCGTCAATCAGCAAAAATGGAGTTATGGCCGCTAGATGGAGAAACATCTAAAGTACTATGGATCGTCGAACAAACGAGGTTGATGTATGGAGTCAATAACTTTGTGGTTTGATATGACAGGACCCTTGTTTTTGCCTTCTTCGAGAGATATTATGGGGAAAAATACTTTTCATTTTATGTTTGGGGAAATGACAATAACCCTAAACGATATGCATTTGATCACGGATCTGAGCATGGGATGTAAATCCGCAAGGGAGCCCAACTACATGAATGAGGTTAGTTGGGAGGACATCTATAAGTTCACCTCTAAGGTGTTTGGTTGGGATAAATACAAGACCACGAGGGAGATGACGGTGGTGAAAGATAAAAAACAGAGAATATTCCATCTCAGCCACATGAGGGAAGAGTTCTCGGAAACAATGGGTCTTCATGAAAGTGGTGAAATGACCTTGGACCGTATCACTGCTACAACCACCACATATATTCTCTACATCTTGGGATCTGTTATTTTCCCCGACGTTTCTGGTTCTCGGGTGAACACCAACTACATCCAATTAGTTAAACCACTGGACCGAGTCCACAACTACTCTTGAGGCACTGCTTGCCTTGCATACTTGATGAACGAGATGAGAAAGTGTACTAGGATAGACAGAACCCAAGTTGCAGGGAATTTGGCTCTTTTGTAGGCAATTCAAGGGGTGTCGTTATGGAGCTTTGTTTGTCTTATTTTTCTTATTCTCACTTATATTCCTACATTGAAGCAGGTGTGGATATATTTGTACTTCCCAGAGTTTTCTAAGAGGGACGGTGTGCAAGGGAATTGGGATGAAGAATTTTTTGCAAGCAAATACTCCTACCAAGGTAAGAGCCAGAGTCAGGAGAATGACCTCCTTGAGCTGAGGATAACATTGGACAACTAGACTAGGGAGGATGTTGTCTTTAACTCTTACAAGGAATCATTTCCACAAAGAACGTTGATTGGGTGCCAGGAACAAGAATACTATGGACCTCTTTTTCACCCCAGAGGCTATATAATGTACAACCCGACAAGAGTGGCGAAGCAATATGGTGTTGTACAAGGAATCATTTTTAATACAAAATATAAAATTAATATGCCTAACTGTAAGTCCCTTGATAACGGCATTGTGGTTGTTCACGATCCGTTACCATCATCCAGTGATAGAGAGGAAAGGGGGTATCATATTTTTGACTTGGGTAGGGCTACCAACTCAGATGACGAAGTATTTCCGGATTACATGATGTGGTACCGCAATATTTCTCACACTCGTGTGATACGAATATAAGAGAGGCCCTTGATCAAGGATTGGGATAAAGCTCTCGAAAGTTTGGTACGTGTGTTATGGTCTCTTATAGTATGTTACAAGGGTAACATGAACTGTAACTTGTTTGTTGTTTGAAATAAAAACAGAGAAAACGAATCACGTATCTGATCAACAAAGCAAAATTGTGTATCGGGAAAGGAGAAAATATTATGGCGAATAAGACGAAGTTTGAAGAATACCAGGTTCTGGAAGATGAACAAGCTGGTGCTAGGTTTGTGGAGGTGGCGGATCCCTTGCCAACTAGAGTGAGGAAGGCTGCTCGGGGTAAATTAAGTAGTGGACAAAGACCTGACAAACGAGGTCGAGGTGGTCGTGGTCATGGGGAAGACGGTGATGTGGTTGAATGAATGCCTTCTTGTTTTTCAAACTTATGTCTTTCACTTTGGATAATTATGTCTTTAATTTATGTTTGTCATTCGGATTTAAACATATGGATAATTAGGTTTATTAGTTTATAAAAGAACAGATTTAGTTGGTTTTAAAATTGTTGTGTATGCTAAGACGCGACAAAAGAACTACAATTTGGGTCTTATTATTATTGGAACTCTGGATGTTTTTCTGTCAGAATTGTTCGACGTGGATAAACCTATCCAAGGATTCTGAACAGATTTTAACTTTTCACTATTTGTCTCAAACTTGATTTTCTCTTCTCCCCAGATTGGGAATTATAACTGTAAGTATGTTGGTCGTATGCATGTTTGTTATAGCGGAGAATAAGAGAATATCATTTATAATTCTACAAACAAACATGCAAGAAATGAAAGAGTTAAAGAAGTGGGACATTTTGATATTAACATGTCATGGGAGAGAGAAATTGGGTGATGTATTTGTCTTCCTATTCATTTTAAACTTAAGCATAAGTTATGTTATCCTAGAGTCAATATTATTAAATGAAGTACAAGCTGTAGAGTATGGTGCTAAAATAGTACTCAACAACATGTTATGTCTCTTAGATTGTGTGTTTTCACTTTTCATTTCAAAACAAAAACTAAATTAATTTAATGGAGAAATATAAGCGGGTCACAGTATAGCTGGAGGAATGGGAAACGAGATACTCAAGTATAGTTGTATTCTTTAATTTGGAAATATATATATATATATGTATATATATATATAAATAAAGGTTTTTAAAAGGGTTAAAGATTTTTATCTCGATAATCGGTCTAAATTATATAGAAGGAACAGACCAGAACATAGTTATAGAGTGATACTTAGCCCTTTAGACCAAAGTATGTGACATAGAATTACAAAAGTGTGACATAGAATTACAAAACCAAGGATGAAAGGAAAATTTACAAATAACTAGAAGGGAAGTAAAATAACAAATATACTTAAAAATAACATTCGTTCTTGGATTTCCTTCAAATCTTCCCAAAGAGAATATAACCAGCAGATTCTTTGTGTCGCTTTCAATGATAATATATGTGATCTTTAACTCCACTGCCTTCTTGAGAACAGCCCAAACAACCCGAGCTTCAGATTCTTCATCCGATTCCACATCAAAAGTCATTGAAGCACAAAATGAAGCTTTATTCACAAAATCTCTAATCACATATCCTGCACTATTTTTCAGAGTTATATCATCAAAGGCACCGTCTGTCTTTCACTTTATCCGTCCAAATGGGGGGGGGGGGGGTCCGCTTATCATGACTAAGAATAACAATACTAGATGGGATTTGTAAAGTAGAAGCCCTAGTCACAAGCATAACTTTAGCTCTTCAGATAACAACTTGATGGATTTCCTTTTTAAAACTAAAAATCAAATTTGTTCTTGCTACTCCATAAGAACCAGAGAATGGTAACAAAAATCTATGAAGGTCATCAGGAAATCTGGTAACAGGATCAACCAGCCAGAAAAAAAGCCAATCAAACATAGTCTTATCAAGAAAGTTAGAAGTATTAACACAAAGATTAGAAATAAACCAGCCACGACTAGCAAAGGGACAAATAACAAGAGTATGCATAATGGATTCATGGTTAGCAGCACATCTGGGACAGTCAACAAAGAGCATATGCATTATAGTATCAAGCACAGACTTAGCAAGAAGGGCATTCTTAGCCGCCTTCCAAATAAAAATCTGAATTCTATGAGGGGCCTTTAATTTCCAAATACACTTCCAAAGATCGCTACATGGGGAGTCTAGACCCTCTGAATCCCATGTAGGAAGATTTATAAGAAAATCTGTCATTCTTAAAAAGTTCTCAAGCCCTCATATCAGGAGTCAAACACTGGCTTAAGGGGATGGTGATAATCTTCTTAACAAAAATATTATCAAAATGGGTATTGAGTCTACTAAGATTCCAGGTTTTAGAATCTTGGTTAATGAAATAAGAGACTTCAACATTAGGATCAGGAGGGACCAAGGGATTAGGATTTGGAAATGTAATATTGGTAAAGGATTGAAATTAGTAGATCTAAATAGCATCCCGGAAATAGGAGATGGGAAAAACATCAACATCTGGAATGATAATTGGATCCTTTATTTAAAATTTACATTATCACAGTTCTATAATGCCTAATAGACCAATTTGACACTTGTTGCTGATCTAATAGATCAAATCATAAATAGTGGAGTTTTCCACTAATTAACTCTATGTTTCCTGAAATTGTCTCTACGAACATTGCTAGGATCAATTTGTTTACAAATGCTACCAATAATCTTAAATTGGACAAACTTAAATGGATCTTAACTAGCTCTGGAGAGTTCACAACCAAATCTATGTATGATAAGCTAAATTCCTTAGGATTAGATTCAGTAATCCTGAATATGTATGGTAGTTTTTGGAAGAGTCTGTGGAAACTTGAAATTTCTCAAAGAATCAAATTGTTCTTATGGAAATGTTTACAAAATGCTATATACTAATACTAAGCTTTATGGCATTGTTAAAAACATTTTTCCTCTTTGTTCTTTTGGCTGTAATGAGGAAGAGATAATGGAACATATTTTTTTTCATTGTTGTTTTGCCACATGTTCTGGTCGTCACCTCCTAATCTTGTCCAATTGCATATTAACCATTGTAACAATTTTTTTGATATATGTAAGATATGGTTACATAAACCAATTATCGCTATCATGTTGAATTGGCCTTAACAAAATTTGATTTATTTTGAAGAGAGATATGTAAGAGTTTTTCAGAAAAACAAAGTCCTCCTATGCAAATAGCTTTAGATATCCAAAGACACATTTAATATTGGTCTAAGGAAAATAACTTTACTAAGAATCCTACTGCAAAATCACAGAACAAGAAAGATTCTTGGAAACCGCCATAATTAATGAATCACAAGATAAATGTTGATGCAACATGGGTTTGTAAAGATTTTTTTTTTGCTTTGCACTAATTCTCAGGGATGATGCAGGAAATTTTGAGAGACTCAGAGTAGGTCCATCCTCGGCAACAAATCCAAAAGAAAACAAAAGTTATAGGTCTTCTACAAGCATTTTAGTGGGTAAAGGAGAAAAAGATGAACTACTTAAGCATAGAAGGAGACTGCAACATCTTGATAGATGTTCTGAATAGAAATAATGCTTTTATTTCTAGGAAAATTAAGGTTAATTTGGAGCATGGACTACCTAATTCTAATCCTAGTCCAAAACTGACTTTAGTAGACAATAAATCAAGATATATTTTTAATCATCTAACATTGACAATAAGCTTGACATACCAACACTTGTGGGTTAAATCGACCAGTGCTATAACAAGTTCAATATGTTTCAGTCAACCATTGATTGTACATGGTTTCTGTGTTTGATCCATTATTCCAAAAGAAATTACTATCCTTAGATTTAAGGTGTACATTGATTATACACTCTGTTATAGCACTACCCGGTTGAACCAATGAGTGTTGGTATGTCAAGATTTTTTTCAATGGTAGATGACCAAACTTTATCAACAGAGGTATGTAAAGACTGAATATCCTATTTACCCATTGTTTTCTGCTTATCTATTTTCTGATATAATATTGCGTGGCTTTAGTATATGATGGAATATAAATAAGACATTTCAAGTTCAAGCTTGTACTTGATAAATCTCGATATCAAACTCAAGCAATTGATGTCTAAGAACTTATCACAATTGAGGTTGGGGACAACTTTGTTCAATAAACTATGTATGCGCAAGATGTTCCTTAAAACTCAAAATTGTCTAGAGTTCGAGGGCCCCTTTTTGGCCGTCCGCGAACTACGTGATTTTAAAGTTCTCCTGAGAAATTCAAGTTGCTTAATTCACAAACTCATTTTTGGAAGTTCGTGGACTGTGTAATTTTTAATGTCTACTTTTGAATCCAGTGTTGCAGTTCGCGAACTTCTTTTTTGTAGTTCGTGAACTATGCATCTAAGAAGTCATGTTAACTTTTGGAACTCGGGGTTCGTGAACTCCTCTCTAACAGTTCGCGAACTTTGTAATGTTATTTGTTAATTGCTGACATGTTTGCTTAATGATTCATAGACAACACTTGGTTAGCTTGTAAACTAATTCTTGTGCATAGTTCTTAATTGACAAATACGTGTGTGCATATTATTCTTTGTACTAAGAAAACTTCTTGGATGCTTAATGGTTTCAATACTTGGAGTTATTATTTATTGAGAAGCTAAAGTTTGCTTGGGATCAAAGTAATTCGTAAACATGGAAACTAGTTCACAAACTTGCTTTGAACAAAAGTAACAGTTGGTTGAACTTTAAGCGACATATCCTTATTCATCATTATAAATAAAAGACTCTCTTCAACTAAGTTTTTTGCTCCCGATAAGCTTGTTCTTGTTGATGCAAGAGTTATCCTCTATAAACCTAGGTTTCCCCAGGAAACATAATTAGGCTACAGTTGTTGTTTCACTAATGGACTCGTGAAACCTGGTCAAACTAGTTTTCCTGATAGATCTTTGGTATCTGAAATCTTATCTTGATTTATCGTAGTTCTTGTCTATTCTAAAGGTATGTCTCTTCTGTTATACGATAATTTAAAAACTATCGATCGAAGAATAAAATTAATAGAAAACTACAAGGAGTTCTTCATCTCTGACCTTGTAGTTCTAGAAGATTACAATCTAAACTTGATTTCGATATATCTTGTGAGGTAGCTATAATTATGTATCTTTATAAGTTTTGAAGAGATTAATCCCTAATTGTTGAGGTTCGCTTGATATATTTTTTATATGGATATCCCTCAAATCAAATAGATTTCTATCACCTTGATTGAAAAATACTTGAAGGAAATAAAATAAGTATTTTGATGGAAGCAGGGTAGCGCTGGTCTTCATGAATGACTATGGAGAAACTCCTAGGTCTGTAAATAACACCAAATAGGGGAATCAAGTGCGTAAGATCTTGAGAGATCCAAATGACGTAAGGAACGCGATGACAGCTGAATATCTTGAAGGGTATATTCAGTCTTAACTACATTCCAGTCAGAAGTTTGATAGTAGGATAGTTTTTGTAGCTCATTGTGGTGTTTAATGTAGACGAGTTCCCGATATTTTACTGCTAGATTGCAGGTTTCCTCGTTAACAAAATTTTTTGGTTTCTTATGTTATTTTTTTCTTCACATTATATCGTTTATTTTTATAATTTAAATATCATAAGTAGATCCTAAACAAAATCTCCACGGTCCAAAGTTTTGCATAATCCGGATGACCGTCCTTGTCCATCGTTCATAAAATCTATACAAAACCTTACGTTTGTTTCTTTCATTTTACTTTTCATATTCTCTTCCTCTCTCTTTCGTTCCCTAACTCACAGCCGCCACCTTCATTCACCACCACTGAATCCCTCTCTCTATCTTACTCTTTCTATGCAAAATATTATTGAATCACTTTCTCGATATCACTCTGCTTTAAGCAAGAGATCAAGTTAGTAATCAAAATTTTGTTTGATCCTTTCTTCTGTTCAAGATCTAAATTTTGTTGATGATCCTCTATTTGTTTATTGTTTGAGGCTTCGGACATGCAAATCTGCTGTAAATCTTAATCCTTTTTCTGGTTTTCCTCTTCATTCTCCCATCTGAGTTTCTTTCAAATTTATCTTTAGATCTCTTTTGCGTTTAGTTGGATATTTGATGTTTTAATATAGGAAATCTGATTACTGGTTTTGGATGATTGAAACAGGACATTGAAGAGAGGAGAAAGTTGTGAACATCTAACTGATATCAGCTCTACGCATTATTCGATTTTTTTTTTGTTATTCAACTGAATTTTAGGGTATTTTTCTCAGTTGTGGTTTCGTTAACTGTCAACTGAGATTTCAACTCTAATAGGGTTGAAATTGGTTTTTGTTTCAAAATTTTCTGTGTTATTAGTACTAGAATAATAGGTTATAATAATTTTAATTTTATGATTTTTCATTATATGTTCAACTATGGTGATGTTTCTGAGTTGAAATATAGGGTTTGAAGCATTATGCTTAATTTTTCTTATTCTTTTTATTGTTTTATTCAAGTAAAAGTTAGGATTTCTATCTTCTTCTTCTTCTTTTTTTAATTTGTTTCTATTTTGGTTAAATGATTAAATTGTTCAGGGTTTTTAAAATTTTAATCAACTGCTAGGGTATATATTTCTTAATGGGTATTTGCAGTTGTTGGTGTTTATCTAGTTTAACTGCTTGGTAGTTATTATCTGCCTTTCATGTTTGTGAATAAGAGTTTCTAGTGTAAATCTCTCAAGTTTCGATATCACACTGTTCGTTTTTCTCAAACAAAAGAGAACCTTGTATTTGGAGTTGGTCGACTATTCCATTGAAGAAGAAGAAGTAGACGAATAAAATCCTTTCTTTGTTGTTCTGTAACGTGTGGTGGTCCTACATACTTACGTGGTCTCCTATTATTTGAATTGGTCACTCCAAAGCGCTGATACTTGAGCAACTGCAGGTTTGTTCATGTTCCTAATATTATCTCTTTGTCTAGTTATACTTGGCAGTTTAATTCAGTTCTGTTCATGCAAAGTTCGTTCTTGATAAGTTGACCTTGTATACCCTCTAATTTCTATAACAAGGTGCATCTCTGAATCAGTAGAACAGAATCATGTGTAGATTTGTCCTTTCATACTTGAATCGTGCTCAATTTGGTTCTTCAGACTTTAATATTCTATATTACTTTCATGTGTGATTGCAGAGCTAAGAGAAGAATCTTGTGTAGATTTGTTCCAAGACTGTTGTACAACATGTTAGAATTTCATATCCGCCTATGAGTTCAATTGTTGATATAGTAGTAGGTCAAGAGAGAAAGCGAGGAAAATCATTTGAAACGTAAAAGCTGGGTTGTTGAATGAAGTAAATTGTACTCTCTGCAAATTCACTGCTTATACTCTATAGTAAAAAAGAAATGTTGGTTTTGTTGCAGGTTGATGGGAGTTAAATCTTATATAACTAGAAGATAAATACAAAAAGAGATGGAAAATTGACAATTACTGGTAATGAGAGATTGATTGCAGTAGAGAATTGCGGGGTTCGCTTAGTTTCACCTAACTACAGAATGAAGGATCAATAATAGTAAACCAATGGAAACATGACCAAAATCCTGAGAAGAAAACTCGAAGAGGTAAAATATATTATGCACTCCATTACCTTTGTCGCGTTGACGTGTGTCTGCAATTTTGTAGTGAAAATATTAACACTGAGAAACTTAGAAATCAGAACAATGATAGAAGTCATTTGATTTCAGTTAACTTTAAGAACTTTATTGTTGTTTGTATATGGCACCTTTGACGATCTTATTCCAATACAGCTCAGTTAACTTCTATAGATTAAAAGGTACTCATTTTTTAGTGTATGTTGGCTTTCATTTTCTGTAGTAGTATGAGTAGTAAACATGATAATCAACAGCAAGCAACATAATTAGCTCAATTTTGGCTTTGATCACTGTTTTTGCAATGTATGCCTGTAGTAATGGTATCAACGTCTTCCTTAATCTCAATTGTAGTAACTATTTGAAAGTCTTCTTAAGAACTCATCAATACCGAAATATGATAGTCTTCTGAGCAGCTGCTAAGCCAAACATATGAAAGAGTTGTTTTGCAAGCAAACTTACTTGCATCGGCACCACTCACTCTCTGTACTTGAGTCTCTTTGACAGTTGTGTTTGATCCATTCAATGTGAATTCCCCTTCTTAGTTTCCTACTGTTAGTCATATCGACGTGTCCTAACTATACTTTGCTCGTTATGTTCATTGTTAGAAACTTCCATAACTAATCGACAACTTGAAGATTTTACCACAAATAACTTGCTCCAACTGCTATCGGAAGTGCATACAATGACCCTTCTCTAGTATAATGTAAACCATGTGGTGGTGGTATTTATGATATCCTGCAGTCTTAGACATTATTTGAACTGAGTTGTAGGTCAAAACGCATCTACATTTTTTAGCCAGAGATGTACATTTGTTTCTGTTTCTTTTTCCAAGTATGGTTGTTGTTGCACTCTGTATGCTACACATCTGTCTTCTGTGTGTGTGTGTGTACTCTGTGTTGTGAGTTTTCTGTTTTGAGTGGTATAATCTTGAACTCCTGATGGCTTTTTTGTAGTCATTTTCTTATACTCTTTGTTGTATGTATGTCTTTAAGTTCTGTGTACATTCCTTATATTATTTGTAGTTTAATTGTGATAAACTAAAGTTCCTTAATATTTGCAGGTTAAATATAAAATTTGATGCTGAAATCTTTTGCAAGTTGTATTTCAATAGTTCAATACAACCCAATTTGCTAGGCCAAGTCTGAGGATGCAAATCACCAAAAACTTCTCGCCTACATATTGAGTATGATTGTCTGTGTATAAGTGGTATAGTGATACCTGTCCTCTAGTAGTTCTGAATTTGTTTATTTTTGATGTTCCTGCCGTAGTGGTTTATTTCTGATTTCTTATTGTTGTTTTGATGATTTTGCTGACATGGATTTCGTCTGGTTTAGTTCATTAGCATTGATAGTGCTGCTGGTATAAAATAAGGGGATGTTGTCCTTGAATTTGGACCTTGAACTGTTACTATTAACTAACTCAATTTATGATTTTCTATGTGATTATTTGCTTATGAGATGGTTAAATCCGAGGTTACTTGGGTGACCAAGTAATAGCCTTAATCTCATTCAAATCTCTGTAAAATATTCATTTTATACAACCACCATTTTCACTGATCCTCTTGTTTTTGGGGATTTTGTGGGAGGAAATTTGTTCTAGCTTCCCTAGCAACATTGTACCCATCCAACTGTAGTCAGAGCTGTATGCATTCATATCAACTAATTACCATTATCCCCCTTTTTTAGTTAATGTTCGGTGTCATCATTTTGTACATCTTTGTTGTAATGGAAATGATACAAGTATTACTAATTATTAATAAAGATAATAATTTCTGAATTAATATCTATCTTTTAGTTTTGTTAGTTACATTTAACTCAACTGTAATTATTAGTTTTGCATAAATCTCGTTAATAGATCAACCCTCCTGCAACTGAAATAGAAACAGCTTAACCAACGGAAGTTGTAGTGGGTCAAGTCCTTGACCAACTGAACAAGTAATAGAAGCACTTTGCCAACACCTGTTTTAGTTGGTTAAGCCTTCAGTCAACACAGCGACTGTAGAGGTTTGAATTCTTTATCAACAGAATCTGCACCCTTAGCCAACTACACTTTTAACCAACCAAAAGCGAGCGGCTACAAATCTTAATCAACCAAGACGTTGTTGGAAAACCCCTTCACCAACTCGACAATCAACTATTAATTTGTTGGAAAACCTCTTATCTAACCAAACAAAAGCAGCTGAAACTCTTCTACAGAAGCTTATAATCTTGAGCAACTAAAATCTACTGGAGGAAACTCTTACTAACTAAACATCAAGTGACTACAATTCTTATAATCTTGAGCAACTAAAATCTAGTGGAGGAAACTCTTAACTATCTAAACATCAAGTGACTACAATTCTTAGCCAACAGCTGCAGCAACTCAAGTCAAGTGGGTTCCATTCTCTAGCAACTGACATTATTTTTGTGGTTAAGTATTTCAGCAACTAGCGCTTATATGCTCCGCCAACGATGGTCGATTAGTTACCGAAAATTTGTGCCAGCTAAAACTCTTAGTGCTTCACTATAGTTGCAAGACGTTTATACCAACACTTATGTTGGTAAAGGTCTCTAGCCATATAGTCTTTAGCAGCCAGGCGTTTTCCTTGCCAAGTAATTGCCAGAGGTCTTCAGCCACTGAAACACGACCTGTAGCAACTCTTTTAATATAGTTGGTAAATCTCATTTTTCTTGTAGTGTTATATAGTTGTTAGCTTGATATTAAAGATCCTACAAAACTTGTTCTTGTTGAATTCAGATTTTGAAATATAGATCATACAATCAGATCCTGTCTTGATTAAACTTGGATCTTAAAGGTTCAAGTACATACTAGGTTTACCTTGTTATAAAATCAGGAATATAAAGATCTAGTTTGTTAGGGATCTAAGCATATTGATTGTGTAAATTTTCCATAAGGTTCACCAACGAAAAATTTGGTGTTGTACTAGGTACCCTCTCTTTTTCACACTTAGTGGTTTACATTTGGACTAACAAAAATGGTCCGAGTTAAAAATGATAAAAAATCAATTCGAAGAAAAAAACAACTAGTTACCGCTACTAATGAAGGGACATAAAAAGTTTGCTTAACCGCAAGATACGTTGACAACATTATATTTCATTGAAAATAAAACGTTATATTGAAAGAAAAATTATGTACAAGCGAGGAGCCAAATCATCACATTATTTTAGTGAAAATATTTCTCCAATTGGAATAAATTGATATATAGTATGACACATCCTTAAAAACCCAAAAATAAGAGTTTGCTTAATAAGCAACCTAGTCTCATTAAAATCCTTAGCTTTACCACCAAAAGCACGATTATTGCGCTCCTTCAAAATATGCTATGAAACAACGTAGTTGAGACTCCGCAACACCTCCCTATCAATGAATTGAAACTACAGGCTTCAAAATGCTCAATGAAAATTCTCGAAAATATCCAATCCATCATAAAAGCATTAATAAAATGAACCCACACTTCTCCAACATAAGAACAATGTAAAAATAAATGGCCATTGCTTTCCTCCTTCTTTTGACATAACATACAAGTTTCATCTTGAATACTAATACCTCTACGTTTAAGCATCGTAAGAGTAGGAAAAGAATCATGAAAGTTAGCCCACAGCATAAAGCTTACTTTTGCTAGAATTTGCTTTCTCTACAATTTGCTTTTCAAATCCATTAACCATGTTCTCTTGAACCTGCAATTCATAGCATTACTTCACCAAAAACTCACCATGAATTTCACTTCATCTTCAACATCTTTATCTAGCTGGGGTACATGTCCTAACTCATTACAAAGAATATTCCATTCATATTGCTCATTGTCAGACTAATGCCTTCTAGAATTACACACCTGCCTTCCATCTACTATCATGTCAGTAATTGAAACATTTTTATGATTGTTAGCTCTAAAAATAGTAGGATACTTACCCTTCAATTGACCATTAGTAGTCCATTTATCCATCAGAAACTAAATTGCAACACCATTATTCACCTTGAACACGACATGGTCTTGGAGAAAATTAGAAGATTTTATAATTGATTTCCATATACCTCTACCTTGATACTTAGCATCCTCATATGAGAGTAAATGTTTGTTGTTTCCCTTAAATATATGTTGCACTACGTTAGATGGTGGGTTTTTGTCAAGGGTAAACTAGTAAAATTATCTCTCAAGACCCGAGTCGGAAAAATATTAAACCTCAAAATTCTGCAAATAGTTTTTAGGCATATGCTTATCCCTGTCCTCTCTCAGGTGCTCATCCCTGTCCCCTCTCTATATGTATGGGTAGATACATATACGATCAAAGTTACTGAATAAATCAACATTCATTATTGTACAAAATCATCAGAATAGCACTGGTGCTTACTACGACTTTCCCGGATATTCTATAATTTTTACATAAAATATCAAGCTCATAGATGGATTGTCCACTAGTATAGAGCAATTTGATTATTATTTGGTTGTTATATTCTGCAGCTGAATCCCCAAATATTACCTTATGTCAATGTCTATGCTCAACGAACAATATTGACTCGTTAAACTACCTATATAACTTTATATAGAAGTTATATACAAATTTACTTGACTAAAGCGCCATAACTGCGCATAGATGCCAAATCGAAATTGTGCCAAACACAATCTCATAAGCTTCTACTAGCTAAATTTAGTTCTGATCACATTAGTCCTTGATCAGGGACAAAAATAATATGAATGTCGTAAAAGAAAGAATCCAATTTGAGGCTTTATAAACACTAAAGACGAGTGCACAAATTATAAATGTTCCAAACTTCAATGAAATTCTCAAACCCTAATTGATAAAGGTGAAGGCTCAACACTGGTTTATAACACTTATAAGCGTTTCAATGCCTATGGCCAGAGTTCACGTGAGGCTTAGCCTATAGCCACGGTTCATGTGAGGCTTAGTCTATGGCCACAGTTCATGTGCGGCTTAACCTATTCCCACAATTCATGATCGGCCTAGCCTATGGTCACATTTCATGTGCACCTTAGCTTATAGTCACAGTTCATGTGAGGCTTAGCTTAACCCTGTACTTTGTCCTCCTTAGCTTCACGGAAAAAGCTTGTCCATCTAAGCTACCAAAGCTTGTCCGTCTATGCTAACTTGCTTGTCCGTCTTACTTAACAATACTTGCTTGTCCTCCTTTGCTTCACGGACAAAGCTTGTCTGTTCAAGCTACCAAAGCTTGTCCGTCTTACTTAGCAATACTTGCTTGTATGCCATAGCTACCTAACTAAGCTTGTTCATACAAATCCTAAGTTCTCCGACCAAGTTTCCAAATCTCAAAGGCCATACTAGGCTTCACTCATATATTTTCATGTATGGCCTCACACACATATATTTTCATGTGTGGCCTCACATATATGTTTGTACGCAGCATGATACACTTATTTTTCTACAAAGCATGTCAATGCAAACTGACTTAGTTGAACACACAGTTCCTAATAAAATAAAATAACTACGTATTTTGTTTTAAGTATAGTCTACTAGTTCATTAGGTTAGTCAAGCAAGACAAGTTTTTAGTCAAGAGACCAACTAAGCAGGTATCATTCGAATAAACATTAGTAATACTTAATACTACAAAAATTACACGAGGCATCAAAAATGTCATAAATGGGGGGATATTCACTAGGGTATTGGTCTGGCGGTCTATGACATGTGGTGTAGCAGTGCATCCACAAAAGAGAAAAACTCTGGAAAGTTCGATCAACAGTTGAGTAAAGGAGTGGTGGGTTGAGAAACCGTCCATTCAACCTTAATCGAAGTGGGAACAGTTGCTAGCACTTTCTCCATCTTTCTCTACTCCACCACTACTCAATCATCGACATTGTATTCCAGAAAGGAGGCCAGGTGAACGGTTACAATAGCTATGATATAAATAGATTCCCAATCTATTGAACAAAAGGAGAACAATTTCGAAGTCTGAGACAAACAATTCTAAGTGTAACATAGAACAACATCGAACAACTCGATCATTCAATCTTCTCATACACAGAGAAATTGTTCATAGCTATTCACACCAATTACATTCTGCAGAGTCTGATACTCTGACCTCAATATTTTCTCTCGCTTCCCTCCCTAATACCAACCATTCTCTTTCAAGTAGGAGACTTGGTTATGAAAGCAACAAGGCTCAATCGCTGCTCTAAGGAAAGCTCTGACTGGGAGGGGCCATACATGATTGCTAGATATACCATTGGTGGATATTATAAGTTAACTGCTGCAGATGGAAAATTGGTAGAAGATGCAATACAGGAGAATTTGCTCAAAACATTTGACGCCTGAAGCATCCAGGTACATTTCTTTATTTTATTTGTAATTTCAATTCCTCTAAAACATGTATAGTGCATTCGCATTCAGTACCAAATTCCATTTGAGTAATCAAATTTCAATTCTAATTAATTCAAAAAAAAAATCTTTGTTGATCCAAAATAAAATCCTTACAGTCATACCTACTAAATATCCATTATTCAAATCCAAATAAAAGCACAATAAACAAAACTAACAAATCCCTAATATCTCAAAATAAACAATTGTACTTAGAATAATCATAATACTGAGAGTCCTAATCAGATTCGTACACGTCATCACCTTCCTCGTCATACTTGTGTCCTTCTTCGGAACTTTCCTCCAAGTCTTGTATTTCAGAATTCTCTTCTGGGCTTGAATCAGGATCTTCCTCCGAGTTTTCTTCAGGATCCTCATCATCTATAGGGTCGATAGAACCCATCTTTTTGTCATGATAAGCATCTTCATCACATTCAGCTTCGAAATCATCCTGAGCCAATTGCTCAAACCTTATGTTTGAAGAGAAAGGTTCAGTCTCGTGTCATATAGGCTCCCAGACAGAAATATAGTCTTATGCATCAGAATCAGAAGTTATATCATTAGCACAAACACCTCGCTCTTGTTGCTCGAACTGTTCGATTCTGGCATTCATCCGGGTATGTTGATCCTGTTGGTAAACCCGAAATTCTTCATATTCATTCTTCTTCCTTTTCAATTCCTATCAGCGTCTAAATTCTTCTTCAGTATTTATCATGAATATAAATTCAACATCCCGATTACGTGCCATTCTCAAGTCATTAAGAGACATATCCTGTGCAAGCTTTGTAACTTTTCCCAGAAAACTGTCGGTTTTGGGATTAGTCTTATCGGGAGAAGCCCTCTTCATTCTTTTACTTCTACAATTTATTTTCTTATATGAAGAGTTAGAATCATAATCCCGATCAGAAGCAAGGAGATAATGGTTACAACATCAACAAGCAAAAAAAGTACATGCAAAGAAGAAGAATTATCATGAACTAAAACTTATTTAATTGAGACTGCTAGTAATAGCTGCTGCTACGGTTGAAGATTATTTTACTTCTAAAGAACGATAATGAAGCTAGGGTTTGCAAATGAAAAGTGATAATATTTCTCAGTTATCAAGATACGTGTACATACAAATATATGTATAATATTTGAGATAAAATAGTAAACCCTAGTTTTATCCTAATCAAACATCACTCATCTCGTAAAATTGGATTTACTATGACAAGGAAGTAAAGGGAACCTGTAAATGTGCTCACGTAAAAAAACAAACTAATTTGCATGATCATGACTAATGATGCTAGAGGGACGATACTAACAGCAACAAGAGGGCAAAGGTAACACAACCAAGTCTCACATGGATAAAAATTATGCATACCTGATGTTAATGCTAGCTACTAATGAAGTTGAGTCTTTATTAGCATCACAGACAAAGGAAAGGTAACGACTAGACTAAGCTTACCCTCACAAAAAGTAAGCAACGTTGTCAACATCAAGAGAAAATGTGAGTTAATGCTCACGACAAAAGTTCACGTGAATATTCATTTACGTAAAAAATAAAAATAAAATAAAAAAAGGGTTTCGGTCCAAACCCTAACTTAAACGAGTATAATGGTTGATGATGAAATTGATGCTCTTGTGCAAATGGAGAAGATTCACAAGGTCTGCAAAAGAAAACTAGGGTTTAGGGATATTATTGGTTCAAACAAGGAGAAGTTCTTCTTAAAGAAAATATAGATAAACTCGATCTGGAGCTGTACAAGCTTACCTCACTATTAATGATCAGCTAATACTATGATGGTTGAGCAAAGGATAGCGACGATGAAAAAGAAGAGGAGAACTTTTCTCTTGTACGACCACATATGGATTATATTTTGTCCGTCCGACCATAGGAGGACTCCCTCTTGCCCGTCCAACTTTTCTCAAGACCTTGTACGCCCTAGTTTGCTCCTGCTTGTCTGTCCACCTTTGCTCAAGACCTTGTACGCCCTAGCTTTGATCCTGATTGTCCGTCCTGCTTTTAAACCTTAAGCTTGCTTTTTATCTCTAACCAAGCTTATCTAACATCTCCATCCAATGCTTGTCTGTCTTCCAGCTCCAATGCTCGTCCAACGTCAAGACCAAGCTTGTATGCCTTCCTATTAAGCCCATGCTTGTCCACCCAGATGTGCTTCCTCGCTTGTCCATCCAGTTGTGCCTACCAAGCTTGTCCGCCTGCCATCAAGTTATGATTTTCTGTTCTGCTATCAAATGGATGACTTCCCAACTTGCTTATTCGAAGTTCAAGCCAACTTCTACTCTCTGGTAGTATCTAACCATTAAACTATAAAGTTATATTTTATTTTATTTTATCTGACATGCCACCATCTAGTGCTTACCACACAATATTACTCGTTCAGCGCTAAGCAGGGGACTTAATGTAGATGGTGGGTTTTTTTCAAGGGAAAAATAGTAAAATTATCTCTCAAGACCCGAGTATGAGAAATATTAAACCTCAAAATTCTGCAAAGAGTTTCTAGGTAGATGCTTATCCCTGTCCTCTCTAAGGTTACTTATCCTTGTCCCCTCTCTATATGTATGGCCAACTGCATATACGAATAAAGTTAATGAATGAATCAACATTCATTATTATACGATATCATCATAATAGCACTGGTGCTTACTACAACTTTCCCGGATTTTCTATGATTTTTTACATAAAATTTCAGGCTCCTAGATGGATTGTCCACTAGTATAGTATTATTTGGGTGCTATATTCCGAGATGAATCCCCAAAAATTACTTTATGTCAATGTCTATGCTCAAATGAACAATATTGACTCACTAAACTACCTATATAGCTTTATACAAAAGTTATATACGAATTTACTTGACTAAAGTGCCACAACTGTGCTTAGATGCCAAATCGAAACAAAATCTCATAAGCTTCTACTAGCTAAATTTAGTCCTGATTACATTAATCCTTGCTCAGGGAGACAAGTAATGTGAATGGCGTAAAGGAAAGAACCCAATTTGAGGCTTTGGAAGCACTAAAGACAAGTCCACAACACTTATAAGTGTTCCGAACTTCAATGAAATCCTCAAACCCTAATTGATAAAGGCGATGGCTCAACACTGGTTTGTAACGCTTATACGTCTCAAAGCCTATGGCCACAGTTCACGTGAGGCTTAGCATATAGCCACGGTTCATGTGAGGCTTAGTCTATGGCCACAGTTCATGTGCAGCTTAGGCTATGACCACAGTTCATGAGCGGCCTAACCTATGGTTACAGTTCAGTGCACCTTAGCTTATAGTCACAGTTCATGTGAGGCTTAGATTAACCCTGTACTTTGTCCTCCTTAGCTTCACGGAAAAAGCTTGTCCATCTAAGCTACCAAAGCTTGTCCGTCTATGCTAACTTGCTTGTCCGTCTTACTTAACAATACTTGCTTGTCTGCCTTAGCTACCTAGCTAACCTTGTTCATACTAAACCTAACTTGTCCGACCAAGTTTCTAAATCTCAAAGGTCATACTAGGCCTTACACACATATATTTTCATGTGTGGCCTCACACACATATATTTTTATACTCAGCAGATACACTTATTTTTCTTCAAAGCATGTCAATGCAAATTGACCTAGTTGAACACATTGTTCATAATAAAATAAAATAAAATAACTACATATTTTACTTTAAGTTTAGTCTGCTATACTCATCAGGTTACTCCAAGTTTTTAGTCAAGAGACCAACTAAGCAAGTATCATTCGACTAAACATTAATAATACTTAATACTACAAAAATTACACGAGACATCAAAGATGTCATAAATGGGGGGATATTCACTATGGTATTGGACTGGCGGTCTACGACATGTGGTGCAGCAGTGTATCCACAAAAGAGAAAACTCTGGAAAGTTTGATCAGCAGTTGAGTAACCGTCCATTCAACCTTAATCGAAGTGAGAATAGTTGCTACCACTTTCTTCACCTTCTCCCATCCACCACTACTCAACCATCGACACTTTCTTCCAGAGAGAAGGTCAGGTGAACGGTTACAGTATCTATGATATAAATAGATTCTCAATTATTGAACAAAGGGAGAACAAATTTGAAGTCGAAGTCTAACAGAGAACAACATCGAACAACTCGATCATTCAATCTTCTCATATACAGAGAAATTATTCAAAGCTATTCACTCCAATTACATCATGCAGAGTCTGATACTCTGACCTCAACCTTTTCTATCGATTCCCTCCCTAAGACCAATCCTTCTCCTTCTCATTTGTGACTGAAGCAAGACTGGAACGACCATTGCTTGGTTTAGGCCAGAATTGTACAGATTGATCTCTCGAATCTAAACAAAGTACTTCAACAATACAAATATTTAATAATTAGACGGATTATCACATGCTCACTCACTTTTCCTAAAATAACATTCAAATTCGTTTTTTCCCATAAACAATCATTTTCCTTCATAAAACATTATTTTTCTTTGCTGCACTACTTTGCTCTGTAATATTAGATTGATTGGGCAAGAATACTTTATAATTTCGTATAATTATTAAGCATGAAAAAACAAATAAAAAAAACAATCAGATGCTAAAAATTTTCGATGGAAGATTTTTTTCACTGTGCACTACAATGGAACAAATAATGACTACCTTTTGTGGTATGTACTACTTATATCCAACGGTTTAAATTATCAACTTTTTTGAAATTCAAAATCGACACATGACAAAAATTAACGTTGAAATTATAGGATATTGTCAATTAAGCATTGTCCATGAATCATTTTTTTTCTTTTTTACCAATTTGGATAATTTATTTGTAGTTAAATTTGGTAATGAAGGGTGATCCATTGATCTTGTTAATATGATTTCATATTTTCAACTCTAGTTTTTTCACATATTAATAACTGAATTTCACCTTATATTAGATAGAGTTTCAATCGCTCATGCCAAATGGTTCAAAATCAACTGGTAGATTGTAAAGTTATATTTATCATCGAATACGGCATTGTTTTAGTGAGAACATAATATACAATAAGAAGATCATTTTACCAAATAACTAGCTTCGAACTTATAATCATTTGGGACAAATAAATTATCAACATCAGTTTTTTCAAATTATATCATTTTCAACAATGTTATTATTAGATCATCCATTTGCTAAGAGCAAGTTTTATAGTAGAACCCAAACTATGAAAGACGTAGAAAAAATGTGGAAAATTAAGTCTAATAAATTCTAAATTGCTTTTGTCCAAGTTTTTTATAAGTTATTTTCTAAGATTCCATGGAAGATAACTTGAAACCCAACCAAAAACATCAGTTCTTTTGATGGTCAATTTTATTTTGGAGTATTTAGTAAACTTGAACAGTTTATCTGACCATTTGATCTTGTGGTGTTAGATGGAATGTCAAAGTCTCTTAACATTTCCGATTCCAATGGACTTCTTCACTATTTGGAACTCATATTTACCCTCTCCACCATTAAATTTGCTCTTGCATTATTTGTTCGATATGAAAAAGTGGCAACCAGTATGAAAGAAGAAATATCTCCATCGTAAGTTTTATGGTGGAATCTAAACCATTCCAAGCTTGGAAAAATACGGAATGTCAAGTCTTATGGTTTCCAAATAGGTTCATTCCACGTTTTTTCTAAGGCATCTTCCAAGGTTTTACGGAAAAGAGCTTGGATTCCAAGAGAAAACGGAAACTTAAATTGCGTTTAACACAATTCAAAATTACATAAAAATTGTCAAAAACGCAATCTGAAACCGCGTTTCACAGCATTTTAAATAGCGTTCTAAAAAATATAGCGGATATAACAGAACTAGATAAAAATAGATATATACAAAAGAAACATCTTTTAAGTAGGGCCCACATTTTTAGTCAAATGGTCTTTTAGTCTTGCACATAATTATAATATAACGGTCCTTATCACATTTTTTAACAAGCCGACTAATATCCAACTCCTCTCCTTTTCTATATCTACCTCATGACAGCTCAACCTTCTCCTACAAATACATATTTTCTCACTTTTTCATTTGGTTTACACGTGCACACAGAACTTCAAAAAATGTTTAGTTTCTGCAAAAAAATTGTTACGTCAAGCGCTAACCCATATACCGTTTTGGTCGTTGATTTGTCAAACGTTATTATAAATTGCGTTATATGGATTGCACCATAATATTTAAGCTTCCATGATACCTTCTAAATGTTGAGGTGTCATAGAACTTGGAACTTGAAATTTTTCTACTACAAGACTTGCTCTCTAGCTATGAAATTTATGTTTGTTTATACACGCTTTAAATAGTCATATCTTAAGAGGCAAACTTCAGACAGTTAGCCATATATATATATATTAAGTATTACCCGGGCCTACGATCCAGAAATTGAGCTTATAGATTAGCCAATGTTTTATTGGTCGGGTCAAATTAGTCATAGGCCCCGGCCGTACCCCTTAAATTCTTTTAAAAATTAATATTTGGCATGAATATTAACTAATTTTAATTAGGAAATTAAGTTAGATTAAGAAATCTAATTATATTAGGAAACTTAATCGTGGTAACCTAAGGTTAGCCGTGTCTAGGATCAGTGGTTATGCTATGGCTAGCTTTGTCCCGTGCCGCAGTATAATCTCTACCGTCAAAAAATAATAAAATCTCGGTCGTAGATCTAAGGATTCAACGGACGGATATGTACTTAGATTTTATATCTATGATCCAACTGACGACTATATATCTTACAAATCAACATATCCCACCTCTTTTGAAGGAAGCTTACTAAGCCAACCTCTGTCGTAGGATCATAATTTCGACGGCCGGATATATCGAACTACATAAGTTTTCTTCTTCTTTATAATACAGATATGGGATTATTATGTTTTTTTTTTTTTTTTTGACAACAGGAATACATGTTAGATATTTATAGCTTTTTTTTAGACAGTCCACTCTATTAAACAAATTAAAAAAAAGTAATAGCGATTTTTTTTTTGAAAATACAATGAAACCCAATTAAAAAGTATCTCATATTTTTATGCCATTTTGAAGTAATTTTTCTAAGCGGTTAGTTAAGAATTTTTGTATCTACAGTGCTGCAACTTGTTTCCCTTAAAGTTGCAAAAGTGTAACCACGTACCTGCAAAAGTATAACAAATAAAACAAAAACAAAGTAGAGAAACACGATGTCAATTATCGGCTCAAGATATCGATGGATCACAAAAATTGGACTCCTCGTACGTTAACAGTGTGTAAGTAACATGGCATCAGCGTTACTCAAAATTGTGAAGCCCAGACCATGTGATAGCACTACTACCCTTGTAGTAGAGTAGTACACATTGCACAACATTATTGCAGTCAGAGGTGAATATATGAATCCAAATTCGTCAATCTGACCCAATCCATCCATAGTTTAGCAGGTGGATATCCAATCCGTTCGTGGATGAGTTAGATATGGATGTATTTTTAAAATCCACTAAATAATAGATTACATATCAGTGTAAGTCTAGAAATCCATTGGATAACCATACCCGTTATGTTTGCGAATAAGTAGGAAATTTATAAAATAAAGAGGGACATATGTATATTTTGAGAACACTATATAACTTTTAATGTTTTCATTCTAACCTAGTTGTGCCGATGAATCAAATTTCCAAGCAAGCAGTACTAAATATATTTTTTAAATTTAATTTTGGTTGTTGGATGACATTATTATAATTTTAGAATTATTATGTTGTAATAATTTAATATATTTTTTAAATTTTAGTAATCTAATATTTAAATTAGTTTTTTATTAACATATTAACTATTTTTATTTTTCCTAATTAAAAACAGGAAATCCATAGATTTACCTAGGGTTGCACAGGAACCGACCGGAACCGAAGGACCGAACCGGAACCGACCGGAACCGGATCGAACCGAGAGTATAGGGTACAGGGTACATGTACAAAAAAAGAGAACCGAGTATGAGTACCAGGTACAGGTTCTACCTAGGAACCGACCTGTACCGGACCTAAGGTACCGATTATTGTTAACCGTTGATCAAATATTAGACTTTCAATCTCATCCGTCTGTTTCTATGTTAGGTTACTCACTCGATCGAAAGAATAAGAAAACAAATTTTGTCTGTCTACTGAAAGAAGAAGAAGAAGAAGACAGTTCTTCTGTAACAAATTTCGCCTGTCTACTTTTTCACTTCTACAACTACTACCATTACTATCACAGAGGCGGAGGTATCAGAAACCCATTTCTCACCGTAAGTTCTTCTCTCTGATCTTTACTTTTGTTGTTTTTTCTTGATTTTTTTTTGGTTAGTGAGGTTGTTTTCATTGTATTGTTAGAGTTTTGGGTGTTTATGTATTTTTTTAGTGAAAAACCTTTGATAAGATTAAGCTTTGAAGGTTGATTTTGACAACCCTTTTAGTTAATTTTAGGAATTAGGTTGAATATTATGTTTAAAACCCTAATCTTAGGTTAGGATTTTGTGTGATTCATGGAATTTGTTATTAGGTTAAATATGTTGGAGACGTAGTTGGTTGAAGATGTAATATCTGTTGATTTTTCTAAAGACTCTTTGTTATAATGGTTTGTTGTCTTAGTTTGGTCTGTGTTGGGAGGAAGGGGCAATTTAATGTGTTTATGAGATGAGTTGAATCAGTTGGAAAATTGGAATTCTAGGTTTTGTATTGTGTTTTTAGTTTCCTTTCAAATGTATACATATCTTGAATTCTAGGTTTTGTATTGTGTTTTTAGTTTCCTAGATAGTAACACATCACTTCCTGGGGGGTAGGGTTGGGTACGGGCTGCTGCTTGCTTATTTGATGAGCTTCTTCCTTCAACGACCTTTCCTAAAGCCTAAAGGTGAAGCTATATTCCTCTTGCTTGTTACTTTTTTTGTGCTTTTGAATTTCAAATACATCACATTATTCAACTTACTGGCACTCTCATTTATGTTTAGTTCTGCATCTGTGTATAATTACTTCTCTAGCAGCAATCTGAACCTCATGATGCAATCTCATTTTTTTTTATCTTGGTAGACATCTCCTTGCTTACCTACAGAAATTATATTCATATTGTTCAACAAAATTTGCCTCGTTGCCCTCGTCATGAGATGGTTTATGGTTTTCACATGCACCGGCGTGTTGCATCGTGATACTGAAGCCTATGAGTTACCCAATTGGTACATTTTTAGAAGCCCAAGAGATGCTAGTTAGCAATACATAATAGAATGCTTAGATTTTGTAACATGGTCAACATTTGGTAAGGTCCTTTAGGAAGGCTTGCAACTAATGTAGGGATAATCTTATTATTCAGGGTATGAATACTTCTGGAAGGCGAGTTGTGCAGAAATTTTGTGGAAGACTCAAACCATCTTTTTATATATTTTCAACAACATTGATCAGGCTATTTATCTTTCTTGAATGTCCCCTTTCCTTGTCCCTAAAGATGAATTCCCATTTTAGTAAATTCTGGCAGGGAGAGTCCATTGATCCTAAGGATAAGAAACTTAGACTCCTTGGCCCCTGCACGGGACAATCTATTTAGACTTAAGGATGATGGTTGAATAAGATTTAGGAAAGCTGTGATTAATAACCTTCATATGTTAGCTAGAAATGCCCGGGGACTAGCTGAAACACTTGATTCTTTACCTGGATCTATTCTTAAAGCTAAGTACTTTCATAATTGTGATATCTTAAATGCCAAGTGTTCTCATAATCTGTTTATAATCGTCAACCTATGAGATCTTATTTGGAAAGCTCGAACCCTGCTAGAGTCCAACTATTTATCTGGAAATGTAAGAACAATGCTAGACCTGTTAGGGGCCTTCTGAGGCATAGAGTTCATATTGATTCGAATGTTTTTCCTATCCATCTGTTTACTTGAGGAAGAAACTCTGGTACATGCTTTAGTCTCTTGTCCTGTGGACCTATGGTTACTAGAATCTGGTTCATGAGTGTTCTCAATATTAGAACAAACTATTTCCAGAGTATCATTATTTAAAATTGATAAGCTATTGACCCTCACTAGAAAATTCAGTCAATGTAATACTTGTGATTTGTTTGTCAACAATGCGTTGATTATGGTATGGTTAAGTGGTCCATTTTGCGCAATGCCTCGCTCCGTCCTCTCTCCTTGCCTGTTTTCCGTTTTAGTTTCTTTCTTCCTCTATTCTGAGGAGACCGTAATCTGTACAATTTCTGCGGTTTGTCAACCGGCAGAAACAATCTTTGGAAACAGGTGTGGATTACTGGATGTTAATATAGGACTTGCCATTACAGTTGCATAGAGGCTTTAATAAGTTATTGTCTGTCCATGTACCCCGCCATAGCTTAGTTAGTTTTTTTTTTCAACTGATTTTTGAATTCAGAGCTTCTCAATTTTAGATTAGAGAAGGAAAAAAAAAGGTACAGGACCGGAACCGACCAGAACCGAACCGAAAAGACGGATACAGGTACAAGAACCGAACCGAGAGTATAGGGTACATGGTACAGGTACACGAGTAGATAACCGACCATAGGGAGGTACAGGTACACGGTTCTACCAAGAACCGAGCTGAACCGACCTTTGTGCACCCTTAGATTTTTACCCGCATCCAATCCGTCTATCCGCCTATCTATGAATGTTAAATCCACGGGTGATGGATTGGACACGGATGCAAACCTAGCACCCACCATTTTGATGAATTAGATTTGGTGGCACGAAATCCACGAGTTTCACCGGTTGCTCACCCCCTAATTGCAGTAAACAAAAGGATCCAAGACTGTCCGAAAAGTAGACTCCAATGTGGTAGTCATCCTAGTGCAATAGTATCTCGGAGAATCCATAGTAACTGTATTATCACTGAGAAAGTGATAAGTACTCTTCATACAATATTTTTAATCCGAGGAATGTTTTGGTCAGAATCAGATATAGCAATTGGATGAACATAGAAACTGATCCGTTATGATGACTACAATAATTATTGAACACAAAGCGTGGATCCAAGTGCTGGAAGAACATATACATGGAAGGTATTTGCTTTCATTGAGGCGAGGCAACAAAAAAATCTTATTTCCACTTAAATGAATTTCGAGTAACAAAGACATGAGTATACAGAGTCATATGTACAAAAACAACTACCAAAGAACAAAGAAGACTAGGCTACGTATAATACATGGCTATGCTACCCTGCACACGCCTAAACTGTGTAAACTATGCAAAAACGAACCAATTATGAATGCCATGCGTGCTAGGGAGAGAAAAAAATATAAAAGGCCATATAAACGACCATGAGTGTATCCAGCAACACTAATGTACATGACCAAGCAACACTAGTGTACATGATCAAGTATTCATAGGGAGACTACACGAAGACAGCACTCGTCCTTCACCTGTTCTTCCTGGATATAACCCGATATAGTATAATTGTTAGTGAAATACAAAGATTTTGTAAAATTTGATATAAATATAATTGGTTTAAAAGGAGCTCAATGGAAATAGCAAACATCAAGACATTAAGACTGCTCAACCGAAAATTTGCAACTAATATAGCAAGCAGAGAAACACATAAATGTAACTCAGAAAAGAAAAAAGTATGCTGTAGATTTTTGACATTTCAGATGAGAAACTAGAACAAGCTACGCCCAGAAAGGAGTTTTAGGAAACAACCAAGCAACTATTTATAGATAAACCTTTATGTGTTAATGAAATAATATTGCAATCTAAATGATGTGCACTATCAAATATGATGATTTAATAGCTGTAACAATTGCACAATATTCTAGTATCTTAGTACTTTCTAGAGTACCTTTATCTCACTACCAATTTCTGTGTGCAAGGATATAGCTAGAGTGATCGAGTGGGTCAATAAAGCGAAGTAACCATATATACCTCATCTTAAAGAAAAGGCCCCCTCGTATTTTAGGAATTATTTTTAAACCTGAACAAATGTTTTCAATATCGAATTTGAGTACAACTAGAACTTTAGATATACTAATGAACAGATCAAATTTAATGGTTAGGCTGCTGAACTATCTTTTTATTTTCTTTCTTTTTTGACCAAAATTCCATAATGGTGCAAATTTATCAGGAGAAACAAGAAACAAAGACACAAGAAAAGGAAGAAGAGATTAAAGGCCACCCTTTACAAGGAATGAAGTTAAAATGCTAACGCTAAACTACTTTGAGGATGACTCATAAGATGCCTAACCATAACATTAAACACAACAACTGGAGCAAATCGATGAATTGACACCATAATTAGCTAACAAGCCAGCACAAGGTTACCAACTGATGCATAAAATTATCCTGACTGGCAAACAATTTAGTCACAGTCTAGAGACGGAAAAGATAAATAAGCACGGAACACACATGGTATTATAACTGTTCTCTGTTCTATAATATATACACAAAGTTGTGAATGCTTCTATAGGCATTCTGGTGTTCAAATGTTCAAGTAGATCCAGTTCACTTCTATAACTATAATAGCTAAAATCGCAACGACAAAATTCAACATCTATAAGAAAACTTACATTGCTGATGATGTGAGTTCACGGATTTCTTTGGTTGCTGCATTAATACCACAGAGACTCATTTTCTTCACCTGTTTTGCATCAGGCAACAATATAAATTTCACCTTCAACTATTGAGTTCATATAAACATGTGGCAAAAGAAAAGAAGGATATGTTGGCAGCCGTTATAAGATCTTACTTCTAGCCTATCTTGTTTGGCTTTATGGTCCTTCGGAAGTAGCCAGAGTTCATCAACTAACTGAATGCTCTTGCTAACATTTTCAGGAGACACAAAATCCATTTGCACGTTGAAGATCACATGAAAAGCAAAAATGAGTTCCATCGCCCATCATTTGTTTAAATTAAAAGAAAGTTTTCCATGCACCTTTACCAAGCAATGACAAATATATACCCTACAGATGTTAAAGAGAAGAAATTTGTCTCTTAATCCAGGGGAACTGCAATTCACATGTTTTAAATGCACGATCATTATCAAAAGGCATATAGAAGGAAGAAATAAACAATTTTAATATTACACTCAAATTTGGAGGAAGCCCCCATCCAAGAGTACTGTGCAAGGTATGCCACATTAGTCATGTCAATACATCGTTGACACGACACTGCTTGCTGACATGTTTTAATCCAGTGAGAGCATAATATGGAGCATTCAGTTTCTATAATATCTCACTAGATTTACCTTGAGACATCTTATTTGATATGGACATCCAGCTGGAACAATGATGGCCTCACCAACGTTCTGATAGAAAGTCCAAGGTTCGATTTCTGGAAGAAGCAGTAAGAAGTTAGTTTCAGCTTTTTAATCACAATCATGCAACAAACAAGGACACACATGAAACTAAGTGCTCACTGTATTCATCCTTAAGCTTCTTCTTATGAGTTGAATCAAGAAAGAAACATTGATCAAAAATTGGATCAGCAACCTGCAGCAAAAGTAAACATGTATTCATAACTATTATCTATTGAATATCAATATAGATGAACCACTGAAGAATTCAAAAAGGTGTTCTTGATTGCTTACATGTTCAACGGGAGAACAATATATGTGCCTGAACTCCTTAAGAGTGTATTCTGAGGTACTCCTGCAGCTTTGGTACATCTTCTCTTCGGAAAACATCCCACTGGGCGCCGAAGGGATTCAAAACTGGACGTTCTCCGAATGCGCTGCAGATTTCACTATTCTCTTCAGTGTCAGACACCAATTCATCCTTCACAAGAATAGTACCATCGTCAGCTATAGCTGTTGGGATGCAAGAAACCTCGGAAACTGCATTTGGAATTGCACCTGTTTGCGGTTCTCCATCCCCAAATCTGGTTCACTCTTCACTTTTTTCACTAACTTCTTATACAACTGAGATTCCCTTCGGTTTTGATCTTCATGCTTTTTCTTTAGCTTTTGTATATTACGGTGTTGTTCCAAAGAAGTTACAACCTCTGTAATATACGTCAGAACATTTACCTGAGGGTACAGATTTACAGCAAAGCATAAGAGGAGTTAGTTTTCTACTAAACATCAGGTTGTGTGTGTGGGTGGGGGTTCAAAAACGTTTCACAACTAACAACTTCAACTATTTGAAGGCTCGGATACGAAACCAGCTAGTATATTTACAAGCTTGATGCCAGTACAATTGTAAAGAAGTAGAAAACTCATAAATCTATTGCACTTACTAAAATTTAAAAGTAATAAAGATCACAACCAAGTAAGTAGCACAAGTGTAGTACCTACCATGTCAGATAAATCACAACACAGCTTTGTAACAGAATCGCCGCGCCCAAGTTCCTCAGCCATCCCATATGAAATATATACATCTGGACCCAGGTCAGGCTTTGATAATTCCTTTGGTAACTTCAAAGCAAGATTTAGAAGACCAGAGTTAGGATTCGTATATTCTTGAAAAGGTAGAGCATGGATAAACTGATCATTATGATTAGGGAACAGTTTTTCAAACATTTCTGGAGAAGGCCATTCCTTCACTTTAAGCATCTCAGGCCACAAATTTAAATGCATCCTCCCTTCCAGATACCCGATAATGAAAACAAATAGACGAGATTAGCCTCACCATCCAAATTGTAGAGTAAACAGAACAATAACAACAACCAAGCCTTTAGTCCCGAACAAGTTGGGGTAGTCTAGAGTAAGCAGAAACATAAGATATTATAGTAATACACAAAATTGAAGGACAGGAACTAAAAAAGATATGTGAAATTTAATGGCACTGACCTCACACCAATCCATGCAATCTATAGCTGTCACTACCAACTGATCATTTTCTGGTATGCCCACATCAAGAAAGTCCTTGAACATGATCAGTGGATCCCATCTCAAATCCGAGGTGTTCTAAAGAACGTCTCGAACTATTACAGGCTGACCTCTTCCCAAATGCTTCTGGAAATGTTCAATGCCATCTTTAATATCCCGTCCAAGTGGATAATACAGGAAATTGTCCTCCGAATCTTCCCTGGTTGCTGCCTTTTGTACACTAGTATCAAATCCCTGAGTTGCGTCACGCAAGCTAATGCATAAGGAACAATAAGAGGAAGAATACAAATTTTCCGGAAAGTCATAGGTACAAGCTATTTCTTCCGAATTTTTTTCTAGCTCTTCAGTCCAATTTGATGGAAATACGCATCTCA
This sequence comes from Papaver californicum, assembly GCA_023531435.1. Classification (NCBI taxonomy): domain Eukaryota; kingdom Viridiplantae; phylum Streptophyta; class Magnoliopsida; order Ranunculales; family Papaveraceae; genus Papaver; species Papaver californicum. Next base: position 3,814,788 of record JAJJMC010003557.1, read on the forward strand.
AATCCAATTTGTAATTACCACAACCACCCAACTCCTCAGGTGGGAAAGAAATGCTATGGTCGAGATCATTAGCTTTCCAGACAGGCAATGCCTTCAGACAAGATGATGACCCATGCATACATTTCCGTTTAGATGAGCTTCTTTGCTTAATCATGATAGGTTCCCCCCCATGCACGTAACTTTCCCCTTTATCAAGGTAAGCAAAGATGGTTTTTTCATTACCTCCAGGTAAGTTTCCACAACGGAGCTCCTGACAACAACTAAGGCAAAGGTCGTATGAACAATTTGAGCAGCTTCTATGAAAATCTACAATAGAAGTTTTGCAATTATTACAGAAGAGTTGCTCGTCATAGCTGCATCCTACTTGCTGAATAGAAATTTCAGATGAAGACTTCCCTCTTACTTTTGCTTCCACTTCCAGTTCAAACCTTTGTTCCTTATTGATTTTTTTCAGTACTGGAAGCAGCAGACAGTCCACATAATGGAACTGTAGGATTTTGCTAACCTTATTTTGATCTCTTGTAAAATCCTGAAAGCGAAATCGATGTTAACTGACTTGTGTACCCATGAAAAGGGGAAAAGAGAAAGAGCAAAAAATGCAAAGCAAATGAAACTCAAGTTAACATAAAGAATTAATAACCTGATTCAGACCTTAAATTCACCATTTTCAGCTTGAATACTCAAACATGTCTTACAGTTGCAAGAGCCACGGCATACTGGGCATGACATCTTAACTTCTTGAAGCACAATGCAATACCTAAATTTCGAATTTGTGTTAATGTCACTGACTACATATGTATGTGCACATGAAATTTCGTAAAACTGTGGAGCAGAAAAGCACTAATCCGTTGGCTGCTATTGTATTAGAAATCTATTTTTATTAGTTACCAGAAAGATAAAGAAGGTTTATTTCTTATTGATTCTCCTTAATACTCAATTGTTTATCTGTTATATCAGTATAATACTACCAATTGTTAAAGTTTCAGTGTTTACTTTAAGGTTACTGAAGGAAGGAGAGGTAAACAAACATGTATATGATCTTTTAATATTCTCAATTATCAAACTATTAAGCAGACAAAAGGAGGAACATGTACCATTTCTCAATGCAGTTCATGCAAAAACATTCTTTTTGGCAATTCGTACACCTTATAATACTCAATCCATTACTTTTTCTACATCTATGACAAACCCTTCTTAAACCCTTCTCCAATTCAACAAGATTTCTTCCATAAGGAAGAACCTGAAAAAATAAACAAGCAATTAAATTTTTATTTTATTTTACCGAAATTGAACAAAACATAAGAATTGATAAGAACAATAAACCTGAAGAGTACTAATCGGGAGAGGCTCTATATTCTTAGACCGAATAGAACGTCTAACTAAAACCCCAGTATCTAAACCTAGTTTTCTATCACAAAAAGAAGCAGCATTGTCAAAATTCACATCAGGAACAGGAGAAATCGCCATTAATCCATTAGGCAAATCCCTCATTAACTCTCTTTCACCCATATAATCAGTTGCACATTCCTTCTTTCTTTCAATTTGTCTCTGTAAAAACATTTTAATCAACTCCCATTGTAATAAATCCCCTTTATTCAATTTCAATTTCTTAAAAACTTCGTCTTGAGGAAATCCAACTTGTCGGCTTTTAATCTTCTTAATAGATTTGAGAAACTTGTTAGAATCTTGATCTAAAGTAACCAAAGAATCTAATTTCTTTCTATTTTGTTTTTGAAACTTAATAGAATCTGGAACTTTTTGTTTGTACTGACGATATCGAGCTTGGAGATGATGGAATTCACAGAACTTAACACCATCCAATACTCTTCTTCCACATCTCCATTGTTTACCGTCACTTCTATTGCAGCGTAGATTTCCAGGTAATGTTTCTTTCATTGAAAATGGACGATTCTATCAGAGAGATAAAGAAAGAAACTAAAGAACTGGCATGCACAGAAGAAGTTCTGGGAGATATGTATCCAGGGGGGTTTAGTAAGAAAGGAGAGTGAGCACCAAATTCCTAGGACGAAAAAGTGTTTGTTTGGGTCAAAGAATTTGGACGCATGATATGTCGGATGCAAGTCGTTACATCTGTAGACCAAGTTTGCCAAGGACTGACTCTCGTACTTAGTAAAAGATCTCGTACTTATAAGTCATTCAGTCCCGTGCTGGCTATATTTCTTATAGAAACTAAAAATAAAAACCTCTTATGTCTTGGTGCATTTGCCGTTTGAATTGGTTTTCAGTTCCGAACAGCCTTTATACTCCGAGCTCTAGTGATAGTTCAGTGCCTTGATACAAAGTGATTTTTATTCACGATTCCATTTGTCTTATTGAATCCCTGTTTGCAGTCCACGAAAACATCTTATCAACATAGATAAGGGTTTGTATATAAACTGACAAACTGTATTATCCAAAATTATACTTTTTGCATTATTGGTAGGAATTATTGATAAAGGGGAGAAATCTATGGAAATTCATGGTGAAAATGAAGAGGTATGTTGATATCTTTTTTTTCTTTCTTTCTTTCTTTTTGGAACATTTTTGCACTTAGTTTAGTGAGAAGTGAACTTCTAATAAAGTGACTTATCAGGGAAAGCTTACAGCGACGGTAGTATGTTGGCTTCTAGGAAATGGATGCCTTTTCTCATGGAATAGCATGTTGTCTATTGTTGTTTGTTGATTACTATGAAAACTTGTTCCCGGTACATTTCTTGTTTTGGCATTCTCATTTATTATTATTCGGTTTGGATTATTTGGGTTGCTAGCTATACAGTTTACTCAAACCATGTTAATTCATATGCATATATTATCATTTCTTAAATGAGCAGACTAAACTAATATGCCCTATGTTACATTTCCTGTTTGGTTTCTTGAAAGATTCATAGGAGTTCTCTTAGTGTCACTCTTGGTGACATCTTTATTTATTAATTAAAATTTGCCTTTTTGCCTCAAAAAAGTGCTCTTAGGTTTTGATCAATTTTCTGTCTTGTGTCTTCTTCATCGTCGTGTAGAAATACCATCCAGCAAGGGTTCTTCCCTTAGTCTATCAACCTTTAGCAGTTGGAATATTGGTAATTTAACATACAAGGAAGCAAAAATAAATACAAGAAGAAGGAACTTACTTGGTTATGCCATTTTCTTTATAAGCTCCTTACTGGTTCTTGTTGTAAGTCGACCATCAACACTTATTTTCTCATTTGAAATCGCCAGCTCCTAAATGATTACGCATCCCCGTTTTATTACGATGGTAAAAGAGATGTAATGGTAAAAATAAATATATTTTTTTTCTTGAATCAATTGTCTACAGCTGAGGCCTATTTATATTGCAATGCTCATTATTCTAGAATATTTCTAAAATATTTATAAGATATTTTTAAAATATTCTAACACTAAAATATTTTAGAATTATTCTAGAATATTTTTAAGATATTTCTAGAATATTCTAACATCCCCTTAAGTTGATTAGTGTTAGAATATTTCTACAATATTTCTAAGATATTTTTAGAATATTCTAACACTAAAATATTCTAGAATATTTTTAAGATATTTCTAGAATATTCTAACATCCCTCCAAGTTGAGTAGTGGGATCTCCAATGCTCAACTTGGACAATACTGATTCAAATATCTTGCCTGTAATTGCCTTTGTGAGGATGTCTGCCAACTGATCCTCAAATCTCACAAAGGGTAGCTCAATAGTGCCGTCTTCGATCTTCTCCTTTATGAAATGTCGTCCACTTCTACGTGTTTGGTTCTGTCTTGTTGTACATGATTTTTTGAAATGTTAATTGTCGCCTTATTGTCACACATCAACTGAGTCGGAAGCTTTAGTGGAAAACCAATCTCATTCATCAATTTCTTTAGCCAAAGAATCTTTGTGATTCCTTTTACAATGCCCCGGAACTCTGCTTCTGCACTTGATAGTGCCACTACCTTTGGTTTATTACTTCTCCAAGTGACCAAGTTCCCTCCAACTAAGGTAAAATACCCTGTAGTGGATCGTCTATCATTTGGGTTACCAGCCCAATCAGCATCAGTAAAGGCCTCAACATCCAGGTGTCCATTCTTTTTGAACACGATACCTCTTCCTGGAGTGCCCTTGAGGTATCGTACTATCCTCATGGTTGCTTCCATGTGATCTATCTGAGGTTGGTGCATGAATTGATTTACTACTCCAACAGCGTAAGCAATGCCTGGTCTGGTATGGGCTAAGTATATTAGCTTTCCCACCAACCTCTGGTACTTCTCTCGATCTGCTAGCTCATCTCCCTGAATCATCTTGAGTTTGTGGTTCACCATCATCGGAGTATCACTGGGTTTGCAATCCACCATACCAGTTTCAGCCAACAAGTCTAGTATATACTTCCCTTGGGAGATGTAAATTCATTCTCTTGATCGCAGAACTTCAATCCCTAGGAAATATTTTAGTCCACCGAGATCTTTCATCTCAAACTCTGTAAAGAGACTTTTTTGAAGTTGTGCAATTTCTTCTTCATCACTTTCTGTTATGATCATGTCATCAACATATATTATCAGACAAGGAATCCTCTCCTCTTAAAGAACAGGGTGTGGTCAGCATTGCTCTGTCTGTACCCGTATCGCTTCATACCCATTGTAAACCTCCCAAACCATGCACGAGGAGATTGTTTAAGCCCATATAAAGCTTTCTTGAGCCTGCGTACTTCATTTCTTTGGAACTCATCCGAGAACCCGGGTGGTGCTTCCATATATACTTCCATATCTCCATGTAGGAAAGCATTCTTGACATCGAACTGATGAAGTGGCTAGTCTTAATTTGCTGCTACCGAAAATAACACCCTGATAGTGTCAATTTTTACAACCGGGGAAAAAGTTTCTGAGTGGTCGATGCCATATGTCTGTGTATAACCCTTGGATACCAATCTTGCTTTGTACCGTTGAATGGTTCCATCAGCCTTATATTTGATGGTAAAGATCCACCTGCAACCGACTGGTTTATTTCCTACTGGTAGCATACATTTCTCCCGTGTGTCGTTTTTCTCAAGTGCTTTTATTTCTGTATTCATAGCTTCTTGCCATTCAATCTTCTTACTTGCCTCTTGAGATGTTTTTGGAATATTTTCTGAAAGGAGAGTGACAGAGAATGCCTTTGCAACATCAAAAACTCTCCCCTTGGCTACATTTAATGGATACCTTAAAGCACAAGACACATGCTCTGGTGAGAATCGATTAGGCGTCACACCTCTATTTTTTCTCGGAGGTAGGGTAAATGCCTTCGGCTCTTCTGGTTCCGGTACTAAGCTGTCATCAGGATTAGTGGCGTTATTCAAATCAGAAGATAAATCATCAGTGTACGACTTATTTACCTCTTGTCGGACATCATCCGAAGTAGATTCATTGATTGTGTGTACTGGTTCGTCAACCCCGTCTAAGTTGGGAGAGGCAGGTTCGGTGGCTCCATCTACCTTCTCTGTTAGAACAGTCTCGTAACAACTTAGATTGTTTAAATAACTTAGTGGTTCACTAATTCTCTCCCCCTGAACACTAGGTTGGTGGGAGAAGAAATATTCAGACTCTAAGAAGTCACAATCCATAGTGACATGGATGCGACGAGTGACTGATTATAACAACGATACCCTTTTTGATGCATGGCATACCCCACAAAGAAACATTTATCTGCACAAGGATCAAGTTTGTTTCTATTTGTTTTGGGAATATGGATGACCACTGAACAACCAAAAACTCGGGGTGGTAAGGTTAGAATAGAAGGTATTGTGGCTTGGGTAGCTAGCGTTTTTAAAGGGGTTTTGTGATTAAGAAGTTGGGTAGGAAGAAGGTTGATTAAGTATGCTGATGTAGCTAGAGCTTCAGGCCAAAAAGATTGAGGAACTTGAGATTCAATCATCATGGCACGAGTCATTTCAAGTAATATCCGATTCTTCCATTCAGCTACACCATTTTAATGAGGTGTGTCGGGGCACGAAGTTTGATGACAATACCATTTTTCTGGAAAAAGGCTTGCATGGACTGACTTGCAAACTCTCCTCCATTACCGGAGCAAAGAATCTGTATTTTCTTATTAAACTGGGTGTGAATCATTTTGTAAAACATGAAGAATTTCTCAGGCACTTATGATTTATGTTTCATAAAATATATCCAAGTCATGCGAGAGAAATCATCCACAAACAATACGAAATACCGAAGCTGACTATTGTTAGAATTTGGAGCTGGGCACCACACATCAGAGTGGATTAATGATAAAGCAGAGTCAACTCTAGTGTTACTTGGATAAAAGAAAACTCTAAGATTTTTAGCACGAATGTAAGTTTCACATTTTATATGAGTGGATTTATTTGAAAAAAGACTAGGAAATAAAAACTTGAAATAACCAAAGGATGGATGACCAAGACGTCGGTGCCATAACCAAAGTTGTATGTTGGTTATTCCGTGAGCAAGCATGGCATGCCCCTCGTGAACCACCTCATCAACGTAGTAAAGGCCTTCTCGCTCAGTACCACGCCCAATGATCTCCTTCGTAAGAATGTCCTGCAAAAGGAAAATTTTTGGATACATCTGCACCACACAGTTAAGTTCCTTTGTCACCTGACTAAGTGACAACAACTTAGAAGATAATGTAGGAACATATAGAAAATTATGTAACTTCATTTTGTCAGAAAACACAATAGAACCCTCTCCTTTCACTTCAACAAGTTCTCCACTAGCAGTCTCAATATGGAACTTTGACGGTGACGACAAGTTTAAAAAATCTTTGGGGTCATAGGTCATAGTATCTGTAGCTCCGCAAACAAAAATCCAGGAAAATGATTTTTCTGGGCGAAAATTGGGTGCAGATTGAGTTTGGTAGGCTTTGGGCTTCGAGTTATAATTTTTTTGGGCTAAGAAGTCACAAGGACTGGTCCTGCAATTCTTAAAGCTAGGAGGACTAATCTGATCCTCAAACTCATCAAAACCAAAACAGTGAGGTTTAAAAAACTGGGGTTAACAATTGAAGGGCTTGGGTTGTCAATCCCAAACCCTTTACCTGTATGGTTTTCCTGGTTTATTCCCATAGCCGCGCCTCCATAACATATTGCACCTCCCTGGATGCACTGTTGTTGTTGGCTGCTCCCTTGCTAGTGTTCACATGTTGTCCCGATTTCTCCTTGTGGTTGTTTTCCCACCAATCTTGGTAGCCCACAATCTTAAATCATGTTTCTTTAGTGTGCTTCTTCATCCTGCAATGGGTGCAAAAGAGCTTCGGTATGTCTTCTTTGTCCCTACTCCGTTGTGAATCAAAACGAAATTTTGTTTTTCTGGCCACCAAACCTACACCAATCCCCGATGCTGAGTCGACTTCAGAGGATGCCGCTTTCAAAATGTGAAGCATGGAGACCTCCCTCCGTACAGTAGCATAAACAGCTTCGACTGAGGGGAGCGGATCCCGATTCAAAATATCCCGCTTAATTGGTTCAAACTTATCATCAATGGCTGTTAACAGTTGGTAAAGTCCATGTTCTTGAATTTTACTATTGTAAATCTGAATATCTTCAGGATCCTTCATTGGGTTTGGATCCCGTCGATCGATGGTCATCCAAATACTCTGCAGTTTGTTCCATCAATCTTCTAAGGTATCTCCACCTTGTCTCAATGAATTGGCCTTCTTGTGAATGTTAAACACTTGCAGCGAATCGGTTGCGGAATCATATGTAACAGCCACCCCATCCCAAAGGGCTTTTGTAGTCGGATATTGCGAGACATTATTCACCAGATTTGATTCGATATTCTGAATTAGCCACGTAAATACGCACTAGTCATCTTGTTCCCAGCGTGTGTACGCTTGATCTGTTTTTATCGACGGTGTGGGTTGTCCAGTAATGTGAGAGCTTCTCCCTCTGCCTCCAATAACTTTTTTCATCAAGGTTGCCCATAATGCATAGTTGTCTCCACTGAGTTTGATTCCAACAGATAGATTCTCATAATTGGTTGTTGTAGGTTGTGCTCAAAGGCTATTTCGCAGCAGCACAGTGATTTGTAGTGTTAATTCATCGGGAATGTTGGTTGAATTTCGATTGGTATTGTTGTCAGAATTTTCAGTGACTTCTGACATGTTTTGGTTGTAGGTTTTTGTTGTTTTTGGCTAATTTAGGTCGAGAAATGTAAAGATGAATGAGAGTTCCCAGAATCAGAAACCTGATCTGATACCATGTTACGATGGTAAAAGAGATGTAATGGTAGAAATAAAGTTCTTCTTTTTTCTTGAATCAATTGTCTACACCTGAGGCCTATTTATATTGCAATGCTAATTATTCTAGAATATTTCTAGAATATTTGTAAGATAGTTCTAGAATATTCTAACACTAAAATATTCTTAGAATAATTCTAGAATATTTCTATGACATTTCAAGAATATTCTAACATCCCTCAAGTTGATTAGTGTTAGAATAATTCTAGAATATTTCTAAGATATTTCTAGAATATTCTAACACTAAAAAACTCTAGAATAATTCTAGAATATTTCTAAGATTTTCTAGAATATTCTAACACATTTAATTTTTCACTTACCGTAAATAGTTGGATTTGGTTACATCTGGAAAAGGAGGGATTGGAACATATGTTGGTCTATGCATAATCAGTGGCGTATTTAGAGTTGGTGAAGCCTGCGTTCAAGGTGGAATGATTAGAGATCTCTCCTTAATGTGCCCCGAGTTCATTCAAGTGAGTAGTTCTTTCCTTTTTTGAGAGACATTTTTCCTGAATTCTTTTGTAGTTTATATGTTATATGCATACACTATTTGACATTTATCTACTGTTTTTATTTCTATTCTTTACAGTCTTACTTGGATGGCTTGGCTGCTTCTGGTGCTCTAACTTCTGCGCTAAGGTTGGTTACAAAAGCAGCCTTTGGAAATTCAAGAAATGGCCTTTGTAATGGATAGTAAGTAAACTACAACATTTTGCGTTATCTCATGTGGAAATACTAGAGCAACAACAAATTTTATCGAGATATAATAATTTCTTAGTCTTAATACTCTTTATGTACGTACCTCTATTCTGATTTCATAACGCAGCGATGTACTTTGCTATCTCCATGTTATTTGAGCTACTATGTCTGACTCTTTATGCACATGTCTGTTGTTTCTGCAACAATGAAAAAGAATAAACAGAAGAAAACTGTTATCGTTAGAAAAATAATAAACACTCTGATGTTGATGCACACACTAGGACAGAACCACCTTCTCAGCAAATTGTCCTTAACACAATTTAAAACGTGAAGAATATTTTAAATAAATTTGAATTAATTAGAATTGATTCCGTGCATTAATCACGGTAATTAAATTTAAAATGGTTAAAATATTTTCATTATTAATTCGAATTGATTAAATCCATTAGGAAATTATTTTCAAAAAACGGTAAGTCTTGATTGGACCGTAGACTTGGCTACGCAAGCACTCGCAAGCTCCGCAAGCCCGTAAACCCGCGACCCGCGTGCGTGCTTCGGTAACATGTGTGAAAAGCAAGTGTGAATCAACTAGCCCATTGCCTTAGTCCTCCCCCAACCACAGAAGCATCTAAACCCTAAGGGCCCTCCCTTAGTTGCAAGTTTTGTGGTAATAAAGGGAGAACACATCTCTAGTTTGTCCAATGTGGGACTAACTAAAGGTTCTTCATTCATAAAGTAGTGAAAATGAGAATGATGTTTCCACCCAACAAATGAGCTAGTGTCTCTTAGTGACCCATTGGTCCTAAGATCCATTCCTACCAAGACCAATAATTCAATTTAAAAAATCATTTCAAATTCATTTTTTCCAACAATCCCCCACATGAATGAAAACTCGATAAAAATCAGAAATCAGAAAGCGAGAAATACCTCTTAGGCAATAGGTGTCCATAAGGTCTTGAACCTTTGCTTACTGAGAAATTACCGGAGCTACTTGATGGACAGTGAACACGATGTCTTGAACTGCTATCGTTTGGTGTAGTTCATCAATAGCTTCCACATGAGATATCTCTCTAGTTGCTGTTAAGTTCGTGTCGTTGTGTCCATTTTGTCCATGGACGTATCCCGTTTCTCAGATTGCTCTAGAGAATCAGATCAGTTCTCATAGGAAGCGGCCCACTTCCTCATTCACATAGGTGAGTTCTATCAAGAGTGTTTACTGCTACACCCCACTTCAATCTTAAATTGAAACTATAGAATTCATTAAGACTTAATAAAAAGTCATCCTCACATGCAGTCACACTATCACGTCTACACCATAGGGAAGGGACAGAGAATGAAATTCTCTGATAGTGTTTCCTTTAACCCACCACAAATTGGTTGTCTCATTCGAAACCTTGATCTTGGGATCTCCAGTCAGCAAGGCTGAGTATCCTTCATGGCAAGTTTATTTGATGAGCTTAAGCCCCATCCCCCTTGATGCATTACAAACTATCTCCTTGGACAAACCTTTCGTCAAAGGGTCCGCGATATTCTCTTTAGACCTCACAAAGTCAACAAAAATAACGCCAGTTGAGATTAGTTGTTTTAGGGAATTGTGTCTTCTACGAATGTGTATAGACTTCCCATTATAGTTGTTGTTTTTAGCATTAGCTATTGCAGCTTGACTATACAATGTATAGATATAGCTGGCACATGCCTATGCCAAAGATGAATGTCTTCTAAAAAGCATCTTAGCCAAGCGGCTTCCTCTCGTGCTTTATCTAACGTAATAAACTCTGATTCCATAGTGGATCGAGCTATACATGTATGTTTGGAACTCTTCCAAGATACATACCCACAAGCTAGAGTGAAAACGTATCCACTCGTGGACTTAGACTCTTCTGAGTCCGTTATCCAGTTTGCATCACAATATCCTTCAAGGACCGCAAGGTATCTCTCATAATTTAAACAAAAGTTTAAAGTGTACTTCAAGTACCTTAACACTCTAATAAGTGCATCCCAATGCTCTTGTCCCGTATTACATGTACACCTACTTAATCTACTCACAACATAAGCAATGTCTGGTCTCGTACAGTTCATTAAATACATCAGACTTCCTATGACACGTGAATATTCAAGTTGCGAAACTCCATTACCCTTGTTCTTCTTGAGTCTACAACAAGGATCATACGGAGTACAAGCATGTTTACTATCAAACTGGTTATATTTTCTAAATACATATTTAACATAATGAGATTGACTAAGACTATATCCATTAGACTCTCTTCTAACTTTCATCCCTAAGATTACATCAGCGGGGCCTAAGTCTTTCATGTCAAAGTTCTCATTTAGCATGTTCTTAGTGGAATTAATTACATCCATGTTTGTACCAAGTATAAACATATCATCAACATACAAGCATACAATCACACAGGCATCATTCACAAGTTTAGTATAGACACACTTGTCATATTCATTTATTTTTAAACCACTAGAAATCATTACATGATCAAATTTTTCATGCCATTGTTTAGGTGCTTGTTTCAAGCCATACAAATTTTTTTTTCAGTTTACAAACTTTGTTTTCACAACCTTTCACTACAAATCCCTCAGGTTGGTCCATATAAATTTCTTCATCTAATTCACCATTTAGAAAGGCTATTTTTACATCCATTTGATGTATCTCTAAGTTATGAATGGCAGCGATAGCAATTAACATCCTAATGGAAGTAATTCTCGTAAGAATAAGTGTCAAAGAAATCTACACCTTCTACTTCCTTATAGCCTTTATCTACTAATCTAGCTTTATATTTTACCACAGTTCCTCTACTTTGCGTTTTCTTTTGAAGATCCATTTACAACCTATGGGTTTACACCCTAGAGGTAAATCTACAATATCCCAAGTGTCATTATGTAGAATGGAATCCATTTCACTAACAGTGGATTCTTTCCACCATGGAGCTTCAGAAGAAGTCATGGCTTCTCTAAAAGTCTGTGGATCAGTCTCAGCTAAACAAGTTATGAAGTCTGGCCCAAAAGAATTTTCAACTCTAAGTCTTTTGCCTCTTCTAGGCTCAAATTCATCTTCCTCTACAGGTAGTGACTGACTAGTAGAAGGGACATCTAGGGGATCAACACTATCATGCGAGATTCAGATTTCAAAAGAAAAACATTTTCAAAGAACACAACATCCCTAGATTCCATAATGGTATTCGTACCAATTTCTGATATTTCAGAACTCACAACCATACATCTATATGCAGTAGTATGTTCCGGGTACCCTATGAAGACACAATCAACAGTTTTGGGTCCTATTTTAGTCCTCTTAGGTGGAGGGATAGAGACCTTAGCCAAACACCCCCACACTTTAAAGTATGCATAAGAAGGTTGTTTACCTTTCCATAACTCATATGGAGTTTTTTCTGATCCTTTAAAGGGTACTTTGTTCAGGACATAGCAAGCTGAGAGGACGTCCTCCCCCCACAAGTTCACAAGTAGTCCTGAACTAATTAACATGGCATTCATCATCTCCTTAAGGGTTCGTTTTTTTCGTTCAGCCACACCATTAGATTGTGGTTAATAAGGAGGGGTTACTTCATGAATAATGCCATGTTCCATGCAAAAATCTCCTATAGGGATTACATACTCACCACCACGGTCAGACCGAACAGTTTTAATGGTAGTACTCATTTGGTTTTCAGCTTCTAGTTTATAAATTTTAAAGGCTTCTAAGGCATCATCCTTACCTTTAAGTAAATAAATATGACAGTACCTCGTACAGTCATCTATAAATGTGACAAACCATTTTTTATCACCTCTAGTTTGAACTGATTTCATGTCAACTAGGTCTGTGTAAATTAATTCTAAGGGTTTAGAATTTCTCAGAATATTTTTCTTATAAGACTTTTTAGCATATTTTGATTCTACGCATATTTCACATTTATGTTCATTATCCAAAGTAAATTTGGGTATGCATCCTATGCTAGCCAGTTTATTCATTGATTTATAGTTTACATGACCAAGTCTACCATGCCAAACATTCAACGACACACAAACATAAGAAGAATCATTTTTATTCATTTCAATAGAGGTTACATTCAATTTATATAAACCCTCAGTCTTATAGCCCTTTCCTACATAATCTTTACCCTTAGTTATAATAACTTTCCCAGATTCAAATACAAGTTTAAATCCCTTATCATCTAACACACCACTAGATACAAGATTCTTGCAGATGTCCGGAACATGTAGAACTTCATTCAATGTGAGAGTTTTGCCCGAAGTGAGCTTCAGCCCAACTTTGCATTTTCCTGCAACCTGTGCTGCGGACGAGTTACCCATATAGAGCTTTTCTCCTTCCCCATACCTTCTGATAGTATCTTTGTTTCCACAGACATGCTTGGTAGCACCAGAGTCTACCCACCAGTCTCTCACATTGGTTACCAGATTTACTTCAGACACCATACCAGAAAACTCGTTCTTGTTGCTTTCAACTAAATTGGCATTGGGCTTCTTATTATTAAAGTCTTACGCTTCCTACAGTGTATTTCCATATGGCCAGGAATACCACAAACGTAACATGCACCTTTAGTTTTTACCAATGCTAGATTTTGGTTTCGGGAAAGTACCTTTTCTGTATGGTCCAGGCTTGCGTTTGCTGTGGTCCAGGATTGCGGAAGACTTGTGTTCGCTGACATGAGCTTTGTTGGACATGCCCCTTGCAGAAGATACATTCTTTTCTTTTGAACACAACAATTCTTCCACTTGAATCTTCTTACCCAATTCAACCATACTGACTTCACCCGTATCATGTCTCAATCTTCGCTTATATTCAGACCAAGAAGGAGGTAATTTCTCAATCACCGTAGACACTTGAAACGTTTCATCAATCACCATACCTTCAGCAATAATTTCGTTAATAATTTGCTGAAGTTCAAGAAATTTGTCTACCACATCTTTGTCATTAGCCATTTTGTATTCCAGGAACCAGGCAACTAAATTTTTTTTTACTACCAGCAGTTTCTGCTTCATATTTTGATTTAAGGCAGCCCATAAGTCAAATGCAGTAAAATTTTCTTTTGCATTATAGAAGCCATACAAAGCATCTTCTAAACAGTTAAGGATATGGTTTTTGGCCATATAGTTCTGTCTACTCCAACCTTCTAACTCTCCTTCATTTTTCAGGATCATTCAAAGTCATCAAAAGGCTTCAGAACTAATTCATCCAACATGTGATAACTCAGAAAAATAACATTTTGGATTGCCATATTTTGAAGTCCTTCCCACTGAACTTCTGAGGTCTGTCAACATCAATCTTAGCCATTGAAACATAAGTAATAAAACTATTGTGTTAAGATTGTTGTTTCTGCAACAATGAAAAAGACTAAATAGAAGAAAACTGTTATCGTTAGAAAAATAATAAACACTCTGATGTTGATGCACACACTAGGACAGAGCCACCTGCTCAGAAAATTGTCCTTAACACAATAGTCCTCGGGTACTCCTCAAAAATGAGAGATGATATACCCCAACAGAGGAGATGTGTCCAGGATAGAACTGCCCATTATGGTTTGAGTTAGCACAACTCAAACCACCCTCTAGAACTTAACAAAAATTTAGATAGAAGAAGGGAAATAAACAAACAAGTGCGCACAACAAATCGAGAAGAGGGGAAAAGAGCTAGGGATAATAGCCTGCTCTGGAGTAAGTTGAAATGGAGAAGAATGGTTTTCTTTTATAGGCAAAAACTTTGAGAAGAAAATAAATTCGAATTAATTAGAATTAATTTCGTGCATTAATCACGGTAATTAAATTTAAAACGTCTTGATTGGACCGTAGCCTTGGCTACGCCCGCATATGCAAGCACCGCAAGCTCTGCAAGCTCGCAAACCCGCGACCCGCGTGCGTGCTTCGGTGCGAAACACTGATGTAGTTTTAAAAGTGGTAAATAAGTGTTCGTTTCTCGAACTTGTGAAGGTAATGATTTTAGAAAATAATTGACTTAATCTAATTAAATAAAATCCAGGAAAATAAACTAAAGATGATTTTTAGAAAATATGGAGAAAACCAGGAATCAGGAATCAGTTATTTCCAACAATTTATGTGATTAATCATGCAATTCTTTTAAATAAATTAAGCTCAAATATTGTCAAAATAGGTTTTTATGCAAACAAGCAGAGGTAAATCACAAGCATGCGACATCAGAGGTTGTCAACCCAGCATGTCCCATCAAACAAAAACACCACTACTGAATGAAAACCGTTTTTCTATTTCAAAACTATGCAATTTTAACAAGTAAAGAATTATAAATAATTAATTAAAAATAGACTTACCACATAAAATTGAGAGAAAAACCTCCTCCATATCCCAGTAAATAAACTTAGCTCATGGTGGAGAAAACTTGCTCAAAAGATCTCTTCATTGCTCAAAATATTGATTACAAGGTTGAATAATGGTGCAACAGCTGAACAGAAACGTTTATAAGTGTATCCAGAGATGGTTCAGCTGTTACAGAAAGTTCTAAGCAACAAAGGAAAAGAAAGAATAGGCAACAGAACAGTTTGAATCAACAACATATGTAGATGTTGCTGAGTCGTCTTCCCCGGTGATGACTGAATGAAGAACACGCCGGTCGGTGCAGCAGCAGATGATCGGACGGTGCCGGAGATGGCCGGAATTTCTCTGAATTGGTCTCTAGGGCTGCGTATCGATTTCTCTTGGCTTCTCTTGGTTTATATAGGGTCTACAAACCCTAGGGAGAGTTCTAAACCTAATAGAACTCTCTCAAACAACTCCCAAATTTGATTCCTAATCAAAACAGGAATCCGGCCAAGTTCACAATTTCTGAGCTAATTCTTCGGGATTCTTTGCTGTTTCTCGACGTGTTATAACTTGTATGAAATTCTACTTGAAATTGGGTCTCTTAATAATCGAAAACAACCACAAAAAATCCGTAAATTCATATCCAGTTCCTTTTCCTGTTTGGAAGAGGAAACCCGATGAGCTGGATCGGCGACTCGGGCTGAGTTGACCCGCTGGATTGACTGAGTTGACTCGGCCGATTCTGGGGTGTCCCTTATCCATTCTTGGGGTGCCAATAACACTTGTCCTTGGGTGCCTTTATCACTTTTGAGCCAATTTTTCCACAAATCTCTATTCTTCTAATGTACCTACAAAAGCATAAAAACACGTAATAAACGCAAAATCGAATACTAACTTACTAGAAATTAAGGTGCAAATTAGACACTAAAATGTGTCTATCAAGCACCACACATGTGTGAAAAGCAAGTGTGAATCAACTATCCCATTGCCTTAGTCCTCTCCCAGCCACAAAAGAATCTAAACCCTAAGGGTCCTCCCTTAGTTGCAACTTTTGTGGTAATAAAGGGAGAACACATCTCTAGTTTGTCCAATGTGGGACTAACTAAAGGTTCTTCATTTACAAAGTAGTGAAAGTGAAAATCATGTTTCCACCCAACAAATGAGCTAGTGTCTTTTAATGACCCATTGGTCCTAAGATCCATTCCTACCAAGACCAATAATTCAATTTAAAAAATCATTTCAAATTCATTTTCTCCAGCAATGTCTTCCCAAAATTGCCTACTGTAAAGTAATACCGTTCAAAAGCAGCATCAGAAGGATCTAAAACTGTTTCAGCTGATCTTGCTGCTGTGGGATACGTGTACTAACAGACGGACAAGTACATTCTTTCCACATTTTTATGTTACATACATGTTAGTGTTAGATCTTCTTGGATGATAAAGCTTTAGTTACAACTAGGTTTTGGAAACTAATGCAGGCTACAGAAGAGAAGCCTGAGTATATGGAGCTCCTAAACAACAAACAGTTGATTGTTCAAAACATGGACTATGCAGTTACAATATTTCTCGTATTTTTTTTGACATTTTCAAATTTTCCTGGGTTTTTAACCGAAGATACTAAGAAGCACAGCTTGGGGAGTTGGTAAGTTCTTAATTACAAAGCACAGAACCCAAAAAAACACCTTTAACAGTTTTCAACGTGGTCATACTCTTTGAAATTGTGACAACATTTTCATGAGTCTCTTCTACTTGAAAATCATTGCAGGCACGCGCTTGTTATTATTGCCATGTATAACGTCTGGAATCTGATTGGAAGATATATTCCTCTTATTGGTTCCTTGAAGTTGAAATTAATAGCACATAATTGTTACACCTCTCTTACACTACTATTAAGTATGAGATTATAAGTCTGTAAGTGTGTTGTGCACACATGTGGGTCAGGTACATGAGTGTGTTGAGCACATGCGTATGTCAGGTGTAGGTTAGCATGTATAGGCTGTTATAGGTGCACATTAGTTTCTTTGTCAGTTAAAAGCAACTTTCCCTTTTTAATTGTAAACCAACTATTTTCTGATTCAATTGAATGTTCTTCTGTGAAGAGAATTTCATCTTCTTCATCTTCTTTCATGGTATCAGAGCAACATTAAGTTGCGATTCTCATTTCTTCCGCTGATTCATTTTCTCATACTTCAAAAAAAAAAATCTTATTCTGTTTCATGATTTGTGAGTTTACAGAACCACCTTCAACAAACATGGAGAATCAAACTTCAAAATCTATTTCTAGGGTCTCTTTAAATCATCTAACAAATTTTGTTACCATCAAACTCAAAGATGATAACTACATTACCTGGAAAAATCTCATGCTTCTAGTTATTCGAAAGTACAAGATTCAGAAGTTTCTTGATGGAACTTCATTTGTCCTGTTAAATACACATCAAAAATAAATCAAGAAAATGGAATTGAAAATCCATTGTATACTGATTGGCTTACTGAAGATGCTACAATCATGATGCGGATTCATTCCACAATCTCAGACACAGTGATTGCAATACTTCTCCAGATCTACCTATTCTCATCATCTGTGGACTAGCATTGAGGAGAGATTTACAAGATCATCCTCAACTCACTCTATCCAACTGCGTACTAAGTTACTAGCTCTTAAGCAAGGTGATAAATCAATTCCTAGTTTGATAAATAAGATTAAATCTCTTTCTGATCAACAAGCTGCAGCAGGTGAGATTATCTCTGACCAGTGCAGTCCATACCGACCGGTACGGCCGAAAAACGGGACGAAATCCGGTATACCGGTAAACGGTATTTGACCGAAAATATCGTCCGGTATGGACTGTACCGGTTTCGCCGGTACGGCCGGTATTGGCCGGTATTGACCGGTACAATTATATTTTTCTGTTTTTTTTATTTAAAAAAATAAAATAAAATAAAAAATAATAATTTATTCTTGTTTTAGGGTTTTCAATTGTTACTCATATTTTTTATGAATTTTATAATTATATATGCATATGATAATATCTATAATTAATCTAATGATCTTAAAATTGTAATATCTTTGTTTAATTAGTATTTTAGACGATAAACTTTGAAGTTATTCTTGTTTCTTTTGTATTTCCAGTTTGAACTTTGTATGAAATCTATGGATCTATATATTTTGGATGAATACTAGTTTATCTTTTTAAATTTTGTGAAAAAATGTTTGTTATAACGTGTTAAAATATGTTTATAGTTATAAAATGTGAACTAGTAATTTTTCATAAAATTATAGGTATAAAATATATGCACCGATATTCCACCGATATTTAAACCGAAATTTCCCCGGTATACCGGCGTACCAGTGTATCGCTCTCGGCCGGTACGAATCGAAATCCGGTATGGTACAACCTTGTCTCTGACCAAGAACTAGTTGTTATAACTCTATCTGCATTAAAATCAGATTACATACCTTTTGCAACTGCTATGAGACATAAAAATCCCCCTATATCCTGCATTGAACTACACAATAATCTGCTCAGTGAAGAAGCAGTGATTACTGACAGAAATAAATCTTTACTGAATGAATCTGCAAATAGAGCCTTTGCTGCACATACATCAAATTCAAGATCCTACAACAGAGTTTTTGGAAGCAGATTTCCTAGTCATCATTCTTATTTTATGAGACCTAACATGCCTCATAATTTCTAATATGGCAGATCTTTCACTCCCTTGTCATCAAGTAACAACTTAGTCTCATCTCAAGTTATCTCTATAAGACCTACTACTGCTTTTCAACCCTCATCCTCTTCAAATCTTGTTTGTCAAATATGTGGAAAATCTGGTCATGGTGCTCTTGAATGTAAAAATAGGCTCAATTTTACATATCAAAACAATCACAATCCACAACATTTGACTGCTATGCTAGCTTCTACAAATATAATGGGTGAAAATCCCTGGTATGCTGATACTAGTGCAAATAATCATATTACACATGATGAATCTGAGATGCAAGGTGTTTCTTCTTATGATGGTGCTGATGAGATTCAGGCAGCAAATGGAGAAGGTATGCACATAACTCATACTGGTTATTCTTTAAATTCTACACCATCTTACACTTTTACTATTAATGACATTCATCTTGTACCAACATCTGCTCAAAATCTTATGTTTGTTCACAAGTTTACTTCAGACAACAATTGTTCTATAACTTTTGATTGTTCTAGGTTCTTTGTGAAGGATTTGTCAACTGGGAAGACACTTTTGCAAGGCCCACATAAAAATGGACTATATCCAATTCATTTCCTACACCCTTCTTTAAATAAAACTCTCTCTGCTGTCACAATTACTGTTTCTCCAGAAGTTTGGCATAAGAGACTTGCTCATCCTTCTTTTTAAACATTTCAACATGTGTGTAAGTCTTTATCTACAAATAAGGTAATCAAAACACCAATTTTTTGTACTGATTATCAACTAGGAAGGAGTCACAAATTACCATTTACTATGTCTACCCACTCAAGCTGAGAACCTTTAGCACTTTTACATCTTGATCTTTGGGGTCCTGTCCTGTAACATCCCTCTGTGGTTACAAATATTATGTGAATATAGTAGATGATTTCTCCAAATTTTGTTGGCTCTATCCTCTTTATGATAAATCTGATTTAAAAAAAATATTTTTTCAGTTCAAGTCTAAAGTTGAGCTTCAATTGAATTGTCTTATTAAAGTAGTCAAAACTGATGGTGGTGGTGAATTTCTTAATAAATAACTTTCTTCTTTTCTTGCTGCTAATGGTATAATCCATGAAATCTCCTGCCCTCACACACCTGAACAGAATGGTGTGGCAGAATCTAAACACAGATATTTAGTTGATATTGGAAGGACTTATCTCATCCAAGCCGGTCTATTTGGAGCTTACTGGGTTGAAGCCTTTAGCACTTCCAATTATACAATAAACAGATTTCCTACAACATCCTTGGGGTTCAAATCTCCATTTGAAGTTTTTTTTAATCAACAACCTGATTATAATTTTCTTATATCTTTTGGTTGTCTCTGTTTTCCCTGGTTCAAACCTTACACAGCTAACAAATTATCTCCTAGAAGTATCTCCTGCATCTTTCTAGGATACAACAGTAACCACAAGGGCTACAAATGCTTGGATAACAAAACTGGCAAAATTTATATCTCCAGACATGTGATAATTGATGAATCCTCATATCCTCTTAAGGCATCTCATTCATCTGTTGTCTCACTCAAAAAAATGGCTTCACCTACTGCTATTATTGCTGATAGCTCTCCTTCTGATACTGCTTTTGTTCCAGCTGACTCTGCAAGTGTGTTGTTCTTAATCCATCTGCCTCTCTAGATGTACTGCTTCCTACTATTGTTCCATTTGTCTCACTAGATACTCCTCATATTACTTGTACAAGTGGTTCATCCTTCTACTTTTGGTCAGGCTCCACCAGCTTTATCTAAGCCAACTACTAATGGGCATCTTATGACTACAAGGAGTCAGCATGGAATCTTTAAGAAAAATGTATTCTCTACCAAACACTCTCTTTCTGCTGCCTTAATTGCTTTAACACCACCACCAATCCCCAGTTGTGCTAGTCAAGCTAAGAAGGATCCAAACTGGAATCTTCTTTACTTGCTGAATACAATGCACTTCAATATGCTGGTACTTGGTCCATTGTGCCTTATGATCCATCACAGAACCTTGTTGGGTGCAAATGGGTTTTCAAACTCAAATACCACCCAGATGGTTCTATTGACAGATATAAGGATAGACTAGTAGCCAAGGGATTTCATCAACAAGAAGGTCTTGACTATAATGACACCTTTAGTCCAGTAGCAAAACCAACCACTATCAGAATTCTTCTGGCCCTGGCAGTTAATTGAGATTGGCATATCCTTCAGCTTGATGTGAGCAATGCATTCTTGCATGGGGATCTACTTGAAGATGTTTACATGACTCAACCTCCTGGATTTGAGGACCCTGATCATCCCTCATATGTCTGTAAACTTCATAAATCATTATATGGCCTTAAACAGTCACCAAGAGCTGGTATGCCAAGTTGTTCACTGTTCCAGAATTACAGTTCTCCTTGTTTATATTGATGATATTTTACTTACTGGCAACTCTAAGGCTTACTGCACTACACTCATCACTCAACTTCAAACTCACTTTCCAATCAAGGGTCTTGGTCCACTTCATTATTTCTTAGGACTTGAAGTTAAAAGAAATGATCATGGTTTGTTTCTCTCCCAAACCAAATATGCCTTGCATCTCCTTACAAGGTTTGATATGGCAGGGGCTAAGTGCTGCTCCTCTCCTGTCCCTGTTGGTTCAAAACTTAAAACAGATTCTGGTGATCCTCTCACTGATCCTTGTTCTTATAGGTCTCTTGTTGATGCTTTACAATATCTTACATGGACTAGACCTGAGATTTTCTATGCAGTCAATCAAGTTTGTCAGCATATGCAAAATCCTACTACTACTCATTTTGTGGCTGCTAAGAGAATTTTGAGGTATATTAAAGGAACAATTGACTATGGAGTTTTATTTAGTAAGGGATTATGTGCTTTGCATGGCTTTAGTGATGCTAACTGGGCTGGAGATCCTGATTCCAGAAGAAGCACTGGGGGGTACTGTATTTTCTTTGGATGCACACCAATCTCTTGGTCCAGTAAGAGACAATCCTCTGTTTCTAGGTCCTCTACTAAGGATGAGTTCAGAAGTTTGGAAAATTCTGCTGCTGAGATACTATGGGTGTGCAAGCTCCTCACTGATCTTCATGTATTCTTACCAGCTCCTCCATCCATGCTTTGTGACAATCTCGGTGCCATTTCTTTTTGTTGTAATCCTGTGTTTCATACAAGGATGAAACACCTGGCAATTGATTACCACTTTGTGAGGGAACTGGTTCAATCTAAGAGGCTGCTGATCTCCTATATTTCTACTCATGGTCAAGATGCAGATATCTTTACAAAGGGTCTGGCAGGACCACGTTTTGCTTTCCTCAGAGACAAATTCAAAGTGCTTCCTAAGTCTGTATTGTTTCACTTGAGAGGGACTAATAGCACATAATTGTTACACCTCTCTTACACTACTATTAAGTATGAGATTACAAGTCTGTAAGTGTGCTGTGCACACATGTGGGTCAGGTACATGAGTGTGTTGTGCACATGTGTATGTCAGGTGTAGGTTAGCCTGTACAGGCTGTTATAGGTGCACGTTAGTTTCTTTATCATTTAAAAGCAACTTTCCCTTTTCAATTGTAAACCAACTATTTTCTGATTCAATTGAATGTTCTTCTGTGAAGAGAATTTCTTCTTCTTCATCTTCTTTCAGAAATCACGTCGATGGCTTCTCATTGTGTCTCTTGCTCGTTTCTTACTGATCCCATGTTTTTACTTCACGGCTAAGTATGGAGATCAGGGCTGGATGATCATGTTGACTTCCTTATTGGGATTAAGTCATGGATATCTCCCCGTGTGTGTTCTAACTGAGGTGCCTAAAAACTACAAGGCTAGTAACTCTAACTGAATTGCGTAATACATCAAGGTACGCAATTTTCTTCGTACCATAAATTATTTCATGGAACGGGAATCAGCGCCAGATGAAAACAGGCGAACAATGCAATTTTCTGACTTAAGTCCAAAAGCCAATGGAAAGTTTGTTACCTAATTACTGTTGATACTTATGGTGGAGGAGTCCCAATTTTCAAATTCGCCAATGCCCCTCAATTACTTAGCTAGAACCTCATGGTGAATGTGCATTGGTTTTGCAGGGGCCGGAGCAAAACGCACTGGGAAACTTGTTTGTACTGTTTCTGGGCAGAGGTGTACTTGCAGGGGTAACACTAGACTTGTTATGGCTTATTGGTAAAGGCTGGTAAGCTCCTCTATAATAATAATTGGAGACGTTCTTAGGGCCAGAAAATATTCCAGTGATACAGAAAGTTCCAAAATTGGTTCGTCATGATTCAGCTGTTTGATGTTACAAATAATTAAAGGTTCTTTTTTTTTAGCGACTGTTAGACTGAATTAGAAAAGTTCAGTTCAATTTAATTGGAGTGGAACTATGTAGATGACTAGGTTGAATCTGAAATGGGAAAGGAGACCCTAATCTGCTCATGAGTGTTAAGGCCAAAGGTCAAGATTAATAGCTGTAGTACTGTCATTTGTCAGATGGAATAATGGAGCATTGACTTCCCACAAGATAAAACACATCTGCGTGTAACACAAAATGAGAATAATTATTAACAAGTCACAACTGTAAGTTTACAACATTGGTATGCTACGTGGTAATGAAAAACCAAGTTTACAACCTTCCTAGTCAAATCAATCTATAACATTGTAATAATTTCCCTGCCTCGGTTCTTTGAATAATGATTTTACAAGAGCTCACCAGCCTTTACCAATGAGCCATAACCAATCGAGTGTTACCCCAGCAAATAATCCCCCAGCTAGAAATAATACAAGCAAATTCCCTAATGCATTTTGCTCAGGTCCCTGCAAAAACCAATGCACACATTCAATCCCCATTTCGAAAAAAGAGATTGTACAAGAAAAGGAGTTGTTTACCATGATGTATTGTACCATCAAATGACAATAACTAACGTTGTAACCTTCTGGTGCCGCAGTTAGAACGCAAACAGTGAGATAACCATTACTTAAACCTAAAAAGGAAGTCAACAATATCATATGGCCTTGACTTCCATACTTGGCTGTGAAGTAGAAACATGGGGTAAGTAAAAAACGAGAAAGAGAAACAATGATGAGACCCTTCCGCGATTTCAACTTCAAACACTTCAGAAAAGGGATATATCTTCCAATTAGATCCCACACATTGTACATCGCAATCAAAACAAGCGCATACCTGAAACATTTCCAAGAAGTGTAGAAGGCAAACATGAATATGTTTATCAAGTAAAAATGGTAACCACATTTTTTAAAGTGTCTAAACTAGCCTGGAAGTGCTAAAACAAATGATGCGGTTCTGATTGTTGTAACTGAAAATTTACCAAGTGCCCAAGCTGTGCTTTCCGGTATCTTCAGTTAAGAACCCAGGAAAAATTGATAATGTCAACACATATATCAGAAACATTGTGATTGCGTAGTCCCTGTTTTGAAAAAGTAACTGTTTGTTGCTTAGGCGCTCCATATTCTTGGGATCCTCTTCTGCAGCCTGCAAAATTTCCAAAGCCTGATTGAAATTCAAGCTCTCTCAGATGCACACAAACATCTGAAGCTAACACAAGAACGAAAGATGCAGAGAGAAAGTACTTGTTCGCCTGTTAATGTTTTCATTCCACCAGCAGCAAGATCAACAGTTTTAGACCCTTCTGAGGCTGCTTTGGCACGGTAGTGTTTAACAATAGGCAACTTGGGGAAGACATATGCATAAAGAAGTACACATAGTAGCTCAAATACTATGGAGATACCGAAGAACAACACTGCAGTCTAGAATCTAATTTGGTAAGTACAAAGAATACGAGATATCTCAATATCCGAGCAGTATCAAAAAATTCACAAGAAAAAAAAAAGTGTGAAGTAAAAGATCTAAGTTTACATACTTGCACCCTTGCGAAGTCCATTTTGTGAATTTTCAAAAGCTGCTTTTGTAATTAATCTCAATGCAGAAGTTAAAGCACCGGATGCAGCCATACCAGCCAAGAAAGACTATAAGTTAGGTGCCAGTGAAAAGACATTACATTAAGTATAAACGATAATATATAACCTGCAAAAGAACATGAAAATTGTGAGCCAGACTTAGCACACTTACCTGCATGAATTCAGGGCACATCAAGGATAGATCTCCAACCATTCCACCTTGAACATGAGCATCCGTGACTCCAAAAACACCGCTGGTTATACATATACCAATGTACGTCCCAATCGCCCCTCTCCCTGATGTAGCCAAGTCCAACTTAAGTCGGAAAATTGAAATATCAATGAGTGACCCAAAGATAATAATTATATTCGGAGTTAACGAATTCAAATGAATGATAAAAATTCAATATTTGGGGCATACTTACAACTAAAACCACTAAGGAGCTCATGAAGAAAAGAAAATAACCGAGTAAATTCCTTCTTCTTGTATTTATCTTTGCTTCATAGTACGCCAGAATTGCAAGTGTTCCAAGTGCAAAAGGTTGATAAACTAGGGTAAGTACCCTCGCTGGATGGTAATTCTGCAGAACGAAAGGAACCCAATAAAGAAGACTGATCTTCCGCTAAAAGAAATCCTACAATTCCCATATTAATTCTACACAGTATTGGAAAAATAATATATACATCGAAATATACTTAGCTTACCTGAGAAGTAGTATTAACTACTAGAAGTAAACTACTAATCCTAGTATTTAAAATGTAGAAATAAATAAAACTGCGAAAATCAGGAAATTATCGTACCGGGAACACGTTAACGAAGTAATCTTCAAGTGTTAACATACTGTTCCATGAGAAAAGGCATCCATTTCCTAGAAGCCAACATACTAAAATTGCGGTAAACTTCCCCTGGTATATTGACAACAAAAAATTAATCAGAATTTTACTTCTCCCACCACTCCATCAACACGAAAAGCATGAATAGGTTAACCTACCCCTCCATTTTCACTATGAACTGCCATGCTATGCTCCCTTCAGCCAATTTCTACAAATTATAAAAGAAACTGCATTATTAGATTGCACCTTGATAGGACAATCTCATATAAGATGTTTCACGGATTCTAAATAAATAGTTGCTACGCTAGAAATCATATAAGAAAAGTTGAAGACAGTTACGAGTTTCGTTAAAAAGTATGTATTCTAATGAAGTTCAAACCAATATTTCCAATCATAGATCCCCTTTGTATATTCATGAAGGAATATCCATCTTATAAATTCTCATCAAACAAGCACTAAGTAATCAAAACCCAAGATTAAAAGTTAGATTTAAGTATATAAGTGAAAATTCAGTCAGAAACTTGTACCTAAACTAAAGAGAACATAGTATTAATGATTCATACACCAGAGCTTACATTTTCATAAGAGAGAGTGAAAAATGAAAAAGAAGAAGAGATATGAACCTTATTGGCTGATGCTTGAAGGAAAAGGAGCAGTAGATAACATAGTGGTGGAGTCATTTGAGTATGGAGTTTTTCTTCACTTTTTTATGGAATCAAGAATCTGATTTCTGAAATGAATGATTGGGATGTTAGGTTGACTCTAGAGTTTTAATGAATACTCAATTAACGAATCTGGGGAGAAGAAAATAACATTGTCTCTGCTCTACGATTTTTCCAATTTTTTTTTTAATTTTATTAGTTTTGCCAATGTGAATGATGATGACAACAAGTCTTTATTATCGGATAACCTGCGCACCTTAAAGTCTTCTTAGCGTATTATTTATTACTAATATTTACGTATGTACCCATTATCCGGAATCGGATGAATTGGATTTAGGTTCGGATCCTAAAATTGGATTCATTAGCAATTTAGGATCAGATTGGTATTTATCCGATTCAATCCTAAATTTTAACAGATTTTAATGGGTATTATCTGACGGGTACTCGAATATTTATTATTTGTTTGTTAATTTTATTTAAAATTCAAAAACTTCGTCTAGTTTTGTTTGGATTTTTTCTTCATTTTTTTTTCTTAGGTTTAATCTTATTAGAACATTACATAATGTAGCAATAACTTTATATGAAAAATTATTTGTTTCAAGCCAATATAAAGAATTTAAAAAAAATTATTGTTGATTTTAGAAGACTCATTAAATACCCGAACCGGGCGAGTATTTAGATATTTAATCGGGTCTGGTTCCAGGTCCACTAAATTAGGAACCGGATCCAGAACCGTTAGGAACCGGACCCGACTTTTATAAGTAGTGTCCGGGTCCAGTGGTACCCGGAAGGACCCGGATCCATTGACAACCCAAGTATAAACACATGGTTTTTTATTCAAGGAATAACGCGCGGATGCTGGTGTTAGCTGTCGACTGTATATGTGCCATGCGGTGTTCACATGGGCACGCCAGTTGTCCAAGCAAATTAAAATCTTATGCATGTGTCATGAAAATCATTTTGAGATTGGCTCCAAGTAGGGATGTCAATGAGTCTGGTTTCTCATGGGTACTATTAGACCTGAATCCGATTAAAAAAGGTGAGTCCAGGTCCTAACGGTTCTGGGTTCGGTTCTTAATTTAGTAGATCCATAATCGGACCCGATTAAAAATCTAAATACCCGTCTGGTCCGGGTATTTAACGGGTCTTCTAAAATCAACTATAATTTTTTTTAATTCTTTATATTGACTTGAATCAAATAATTTTTCATATAAAGTTATTGTTACATCTATCTAAATATCTAATTAAAGATTAAATCTAAGAAAATAAATGAAAAATAAAAACAAATCCAAATAAAACTACACGAAGTCTTTGAAATTTGGGTAAAATTAACAAATAAATGATAAATATAAGGGTACCCGATATCCGTGGGTACCCGCCGGATAATACCTGTTAGGACTCGAAAACTTATGGGTTTATAATAGTTCTACCCGTCGGGTACCATTGGTGCTAATGGGTCCAATATTAGGATTCGGACTCAGACCCGATTCACCTCGTTCTGGTTCCGGGTAATGAGTACCCATTGACAGCCCTAGCTCCGAGTCCCTCCGAAAATGGTAGTATATCGCCCATTGAGAAAAAATTTGGACTTGTAGAACAAAAAGTCAAACCTTAATCCAGTGATACGGAAACAAATTTATTTATTTATTTTAATTTATTTTATGTATAATCTTGTCGAGTTTTAGAAATTTAATATAGGGGCTTATGAAAACAATAGAGGAGCTTCTCTAGGATACTAAACGCTTAGATTGACGGTTATAGGGTGTCCCGGGGCATAACAAATGTCTAAATTACTTTTCCTTCGACAAAACCTAAAAAATAAAAACCTAATTCTAATTTATTACCCTCGCTATTTCTTCCTTTTCCTCTCCTCTTCTGTCGTTTCCCTTTCTTTTTTAATTATAACTTTTAATCTTCTTTGATGATTATAATATCTAGTAAAGATACGAACAAAAAATGTTAATAAAGATAGCAGTGATAATGATAATCAACAACAAGCAACCAACAAATTGAAAAAACATCCAAAAGGGAAATACAGAATTTCAAAACCTTCAACAACCTAAATCGAAAGAAATGGTTTATTTTAGATAAGATTCGACAAACCCTCTTTTTTGTTGTTTTTGGTGCTTGAAATAGGTTAGATTCACTCAAATTAGGTTGCAAAAAGGGGTTCAGACTATTTTACGACTAGAAAATTAAGAACTCCTAGTCGTAAATTGGTTGAAGATTTTTTACGGATGGTTTTTTTTTCTTAGTACAAACCTGACCTTAATATACATGTAAAGTTCGGAATTGCATAAAATATTTCATGATTAGGTTTAAAACTAAATTACGTAGCTGTAAAACAAAATCAATTGGGTAATTTTTCAAATTCTTGGCCGTATAATTTCCTGGACACTTGGATTTTCTCCAACTTAACTTTACGGTTAGGTTTGAATTTCGTAAACCTAACCGTAAATTTTTTACGCTTGGTTATTTTTTCGAACACCCAGCCGTAAAATTTCCTGGGCAGTTAGAATTTCCCCAACTTATTTTTACGATTAGGTGCAAGTTTTGTAAGCCTAACCATAAATATTTTAATCTTGGGTATTTTTTCAAGTACTTGGCCGTAAAATTTCCTGGAAATTTAGATTTCCCTTAACTTACCTTTACGGCTAGGAACCGTAAATTTACTTAGGTTGAAATTTGTACCTTCATTGCTTGTATGTCTTCAATTATTTAACATTTCCATAACCTAAACGTACATATCATGTTTCAGGAATCCTGCAAGTGGAGAGAAAAATAGAGGTAATGATTTAAAACCTAATGATCACATCCTTTCCCCCCATGGTGTTCACTGTGGGGATGATAATAAAGGTTTGAATAAGAACATGAAGAAAAAGACTTTGGGGAAAGATGATGAAGAAACAATTGTTGGTCCATCTCAAGAAAATGAATTTGTGAGACAATAAAGAAATTGAAGTGGAAGAAAGTAGTGATGAAGAAGAGAGTGAAGAAGAAGCACAACATGTTGGTTTATCTCAACAACAACAAAAGAGAAAAAAACGAGGAAGAAACCTTTACCGAAAGGCAAGCATATTCCAAAAAGAAAAGCACTTTTGTTGCCTGGGAAGAAGAATAGCCGACCTTGGGGTGAGGCCTCAGATAGGTCTGCAAAGCATTCCTTCTAACACCTCGATATTCGAACCAGGGTCAAACTCATATGGAGATCCGAACTCAAGGAATTACGGGCCGAAAAGAGACTTAAAGATTTATTTTTATTTTTTATTCAAATAAAATTAACATATTTAGATGAATTAGTAGGAATAATAATCATTTCTTAAGCTTAAATTTATCTTTAACGATATTTTCAATAAAACATTTGAAATCAATTTACACTTCAAACAAATATAAGAAAACAAAACAATCGCTAAGCTATATATTTATAACTTCTACTTCCAACTTCCGTGAAATCTGCAAGGAACGTCAATTGGGGTGAGATGACAACTCAGTAGAATGCATTTCCATTCTCAAAAGATGCAAAAAGATAATCAGTGAATCAAAAAGAACATACGACAAGAGAATACAACATACCTTCGAGGAATCAATAACATACTAAACAAATAATCTCACAATGCAAACAATGTTTCCAGAAAATCATCCAACTTAGATTTCAATGCACGAGTTCATAATGCCAATAATGTTTCCAACAAATCAACTAATTCATATTTCAACTCATGAGTTCACGGTATGAAAAACCTTGGTTCGTAAAACCACCTATCGTTTACCTCGGCACGGAGAACCGCCATCGATGGATCAGGGGATCATTACCCTATACGTTCTCGGGAATCATTACCCATTCTCTCTCGGGAATCATTGCCCACCGTTAGCATGGAACCAAGTTCCATCTAACGGAAAAACATGAACTCATTTTTTTTGTAAATCATTTTTTACAAAAAATATTATCAAATCATATGACAAACAAGTAATGATTCATTTCACTCAAGCATATATGCAAATAAGAATAAGTTTTACAAACTGTACACATCTTACACTAATTATTTCATGATTACTTTGTCCGTTCTATCTCAAAATTTTAATGAACATTCCTGACACCATATAGTATAACATATCCAAATTTCACATCATACTAACGACACAATCATAGGTTATTGATTTTACAAGATCAACATAAAAACTGCGCAGATTACATCATGTTACCAAAATATTCATAATAAATTCATATTAATCTCAATTTGATCAAATCCAAAGCACAATGAAAGATAAGACATAAAACTACAAATTTTTTCAAGGCCTCAAATCATTTTAATATCATCAAAATTGTTGAAACGCAGTCAAAAACATAACCAAGCGAAACGGTCTAGAAAATACACAAACATCACCCATCTTAAAAGAGACATTCAACGGTGAATTTACGGTGGATTATATTAAAAATTTAATTATAGATACATAATCATGTTATATATAAATATGAACAAGCTTATCATCAATTAGAGATATATATTTACATAAATAAATTTCAGAAACTTAACAACACAAAATCATACGAATTAAACACTCATAGAAAAACATCAAAAGAGAAAGAGTTTTGCATTCTACCTTTTGTTAGCTACAATCTCCTCTAGATTCTCCATAAAATTTTTCTCTAAAAAAAACCCTAGCTCCATCTCCTTCTCCTTAGTTATTGGTTTTCTCACATCTAAATTATTTCTCCAATTTTATTATTATAAAACTTATATTAATACAATACTAATAAAAATAATAAATTCACCTATTTATTATTTTATTTTATTTATTTTAATTATCTTTTCATTTTTATCTCAATTTTACTTATTAAAATTAACTAGGTGACTATATTCTCATCCAAACTTATAGTTTTTCTAGTTCAAGCAACCCCACTTAGGCTAAAGCAAAGGAAATGACTCAACAACAACTTGAACAACAAGGTAGTTATCTAAGTCGGGTAAAACCCGAACCGAAACGACAAATAAAAATACAGGGTATTACATTCTACCACCCAAAGAAATTTTGTCCTGAAATTATGAACATACTTACAACCTCAAAATTTCATACGATGTAAAACAACACGACAATACAATTCAACAACTAGTTATTCGCATGAATTTCATAAAAACAAAAATTACAACTAACAAGATGAACCAAGCAATACAACAATCAAATCAAACTAGCATGCACAGTGACATACGGAATAATTTATTGACGGTCTCATTCAAGATCTAAATCCTAGACATCTGATACCAATTTGTAACACCCTGAGTTCCGGACCAGGGTCAAACTCATATGGAGATCCGAACTCAAGGAGTTACGGGTCGGAAAGATACTTAAAGATTTATTTTTATTTTTTATTCAAATAAAATTAACAATTTAGATGAATCAGTAGGAATAATAATCATTTCTTAAGCTTAAATTTATCCTTAACGATATTTTCAGTGAAACATTTGAAATCAATTTACAGTTTAAACAAATACAAGAAAACAAAACAATCGCTAAGCTACAAATTTGTAACTTCCACTTCCAACTTCCGTGAAATCTGCAAGGTATGTCAATTGGGGTGAGATGACAGCTCTGTATAATGCATTCCCATTCTCAAAAGATGCAAAAAGATAATCAATGAATCAAAGAGAACATACAACAAGAGAATATAACATACCTTCGAGGAATCAATAACATATTAAACAAATAATCTCACAATGCAAACAATGTTTCAAGAAAATCAAGCAATTTAGATTTCAATGCACGAGTTCATAATGCCAATAATGTTTCCAACAAATCATCCAACTTAAATTTCAACTCATGAGTTTACGGTACGAAAAACCTTGGTTTGTACAACCACCTATCATTTACCTAGGCACGGACAACCGCCATCGATGGATCATAGGATCATTACCCTATACGTTCTTGGGAATCATTACCCATTCTCTCTTGGGAATCATTACTCATTCTCTCTCGGAAATCATTACCAGCCGTTAGCATGGAACCAAGTTCCATCTAACAGAAAAACATGAACGTATTTCTTTTTGTAAATCATTTTTACAACAAATATTATCAAATCATATGACAAACAAGTAATGATTCATTTCACTCAAGCATATTGCAAACAAGAATAAGTTTTACAAACTGTACACATCTTACACTAATTATTTCATGATTATAACTTTGTCCGATCTATCTCAAAATTTTAATGAACATTCCTGAAGCCATATTGTATAACATATCCAAATTTCATATCATACTAACGAATCAATAATAAGTTATTGATTTTACAAGATCAACACAAAAACTGGGCAGATTACATCATGTTACCAAAATATTCATAGTAAATTCATATTAATCTCAAATTGATCAAATTCAAAGCACACTTAAAGATAAGACATAAATCTACAACTTTTTCCAAGTCCTCAATCATTTTAATTTTAACAAGTTTGCTGAAATGCAATAAAAAACATAACCAAGCGAAACTGTCTAGAAAATTCATAAACATCACCCATCTTAAAAGAGACATTCAACGGTGAATTTACAATGGATTATATAAAAAAATTAACTATAGATACCTAATCATGTTATCTATAAATAGGAAAAATCTGATCGTCAATTAGAGATATATATTTTCACAAATAAATTCCAGAAACTTAACAATACAAAATCATATGAATTAAACACTCAAAGAAAAACATCAAAAGAGAAAGGGTTTTGCATTCTACCTTCTGTTAGTTACAATCTCCTCTAGATTCTCCATAGAGTTTTTCGCTAAAAAAAACCCTTAGATCCATCTCCTTCTCCTTCTCCTTAGCTATTGGTTTCTCACATCTAAATTGTTTCTCCAATTTTATTATTATAAAATCTATATTAATACAATACTAATAAGAATAATAAAATCACCTATTTATTATTTCATTTTATTTATTCTAATTGTCTTTTCATTTTTATCTCAATTTTATTTACTTATTAAAATTAATCAGGTGACTATATTCCCATCCAAACTTGTAGTTTTCCTAGTTCAAGCAACCTCACTTAGGCTAAAGCAAAGGAAATGACTCAACAACAACTCAAACAACAAGGTAGTTATCTAAGTCAGATAAAACCCGAACGAAACGACAAATAGAAGTACACGGTATTACATTCATAGACTGTTAAAGTTTGTGAGATGCAGGTAATAATCTAAAACTAAGAATGTAAATATTATTGTTTGTTTATTTTTATGGTTTTGTTTAATAATATTTTCTTATGATTTATGTAGGATTATAACTTGTAGTTAAAAAAACTAAAACATCAGAGGGATTATTTTTGGCATTTGGGTGAAGAATGTGTTAAACTCCGTACACTGGTGAAAAATACAAAAATATGGCATGCAATTCTCAATTCAAAGTTGGAGTATGATATTATCGTTGCTAGTGCCTTCACGGAGAGATACTGGCCTGAAACTGATACTTTTCATCTCCTATTAGGCGAGATGATAATCATTCCAGACGATGTGAAACAAATTCTTGGCCTTGAGGTTGAAGGAAAAGTTGTGTTTGAGGGTTTCGACAATAATTTTCCCTGATATGATCTTTATATCCTGGCTAAAGACACGCTTGGGTAAGAAAGAGAGGAAGCCGAAGCGGAGTTCTAGTTGGCCGTTGGAGATAAATCAGATGAAACAAGAAAGATTGCAGGTAAACCTAATATCATAGCTAAAAAATTCTTGTTATGAATTTGAGGCAAAAGTTTTGAGAAACTTTGATGAAGGAAAAAACATTAGAGGTAACAGACGAAACAAGAGATATGCGTACAACCACAACGTACTTGTTGTATGACCTTGACACCCTATTATTCCCTGATCTTTTTTTGTTTGCTTGTGTTTTTTTGGAAGCATTTTGTTTGCTTGGTAGTTTATTTTATTCAAATTTTGTACAATCTTTTCCCTCGAACAATACAAGATTTAAATTGTGCTTATACATATATTTGGGATTTAGGGTTCAATTTTTTTAGAGTAAATTTATTGTACAATCTTTTGTTTATTATTGAATCTTGATGAGGCCAATGCCTAGGGTTTATTGTTCAATTACACAGTTTGCTCTTTTACTTTGATTTATTCTTTTTGATCGACCATTTAATGACGTGGCAATAAATTTTTTGACGTGGTTGATAACTATTGGTCGTCCAATATTATATGAATGTATGGATTAGTATTGGGTTAAGTAAATTTCCCCCTCTCTTTGCAGCATCAAATCTATTATTTTTGAGATAACTGCATAATTTATGAGAATTTGTCTGGCTTTTCCCGATCTTAATTAAGTAATGATGTCATTTTACCATTCTTACATATATTTGGTGGGATTGGACCATTTAATGAATTACCAGATGCATCAATGAAATAAAAATCAGACTAATAACTAAGATTTTGTGGTAAAGTACCCGTAAATTTATTTGTATAAAGAGACTTAACAAATACCTGAAATCACCAAATTCTTCCTGAATTTCACATGAAAAATTGTTCATAAACGATTGTATACTAACTAGTTTATTCAAATACTTCAGTTCTAAAAGATCACCTTTCAGTTTATTAATCGATAATTGATCGAGATTAGTTAGATTTTTAAAGCTGAATGTAAACTTCCGTTCAGATCATTATCAAAACGTTCAAGTTGCCATAAATTCTTCAAATTCCCTATCTCATCCGTAATTTCTCCGTATAAATTATTCGACGAAAGTTCCCAATTCTTCAATTCCATAAGAGTTCAGATTTCGGTCGGAATCCTACCTTCAATACTAGTATTTGTTAAATATATCCAGTAAATTTTCTTAAGATTCAATACTTTGATCGGGAACTGAGCTACATCGAAAATATTATTAAGCAAACAAAATAATAAGCGAAGATTTTTTGGTCTGTCATGCGTCTAAACTCACATGAATGCAATCAAAGGAATGTAAAAACATCAGGGGAGCATCTAATGTCGATATCAAGGTGTGTTGAACTCTTTCTTTCCTTGATCTAATATTAGTTTTTCCCATAAAGATTTTTGTTACACGGGAAGGTTTCTAGTGAGACAATAACACCAGAAATCGAATTTCCTAATTAAGGTTTTATTTTTTTCCCATGAGAATTTTCTATCTTAGAATTTGTTAAGCAACAAGTGAAGTGACCGACATAAAACTTTACTTGAACTTATCACGTTGTACTTTTTTTTCCTCTTAGTCAAGACTTTTAGCAAGGCAATATATGAGAGTCCAACTTCGTTTTTAGTAAATTTTCTTAATGTTGTATTTTTTTTCCCTTAGTTCGGGTTTTGTCTCTCTTGGTTTTCCATACGAGGTTTTTAAGAGGCAATTTAGTTAGACACAGTGCTCTTTTAGGAGAGTACTACATATAAAATATTATAATATAAACGGAACATGTGAAGCATTACATATAAAGAACTACGTGAAGATTTTTTTTCAGTATGTTTTCTTTAATCGACCGAGTAGCATCAATATGAACATTACACTGCACAATGAGGAGTGTTGTCGGGTTTAATACCCGGGTAATTCTACACCCACAGTGAGCCGTGTACCGTGGGTTATCTTGCGTGATACAGTCACGATGGATCCCCCGTCGTTAGCAGGGGCGGTTTTTAAGGTTGGAGTTGGACCCATCGGGACTGTGTTACGCAGGATAACCTATGATACACATCTCATGATTGGTATATCATTTTCATCAATACCCATACATGTGGGAACCAATACTAGTATATTGGTTGTATGTATGCGTGTCGTATACATTTAATATGTATGTGTGCATTGTAAACATTAACATAATGAATTTCTTTCTCTTTTTATTTATCCTATAAATAGATCCATAATTTATGTACAAAATATATAGATTAATAACCTAGCCACTTTAAGAGCTACCTTAAAATAATTTTGGGCTACATAATAAAACAAGATAAGGTTATTATGAAATAATATCGAAAACCCTTTATCACTTATCTTTATTAATTAGTGTTAATTTTAGTAAATTAGTTGTTAAATTAGTGTCATTATTATTAATTAATTAATTAATTTTTAGCTTCTAAAAAATAAGATTTCATTTCTTAAGTTTGATTTTTCAAAATATTTTTCCATTATTTTGTTTTTCGGTTTTAACTTTCTATTAAAAAAAGTAACAAAAAAATTCATTAGTTTTTTTTAAAAACAATATATTAAAAACCAAGATCGGTAGTTTGTAACCTACCGATTAGATAAGTAGCCCCAAATTGATTTTTTTCTTCCCAATTTTAGAATCCTATAAGCGATAGGTTTGTCAAGTATAAAATTACCGATTATGAAAATAGCCCCATATTTAAAAGTTTTCCAAACTTGAAAAGATGGAATTATACGATAGGCCAAAAGAAATTAAACTTACCTGTGATTATATTGATTTTCATGTCCACAAACCTGACTAACTTTTAGGATTTCAACTGTCTACCGAGTATAATCGCCAGTATAAAATTTAACAAAACTACTGATAATATTGATTTTCTTTCTAGAAAAATGCAAAGGTGAACAAGTAAAATCGACAGATATAAATTAAACATAATGCCGATTATAATATAGCCCTTCCAATTTTTATTTCCAAAAAACTAGAATAAGTAGATAACAATTAATTCTACCTACCGATTATGGTTGGTGTCAGAGATGAAGAACAACATACATAATCGGTGGGTAAAATCAACTTTCTACAATTATACCTTCCGATTATGTTATGCAACTGTAAACCTTAGAAAAAATTTCGATCACTTTTTTTATTTCAAGCAATTAAACCCTAAGTTTGGTTCACTACTACTATTATGTTTTCGATTTGTTTGTTTAACTCGATTTTTTTTTGATGTTCTAAGTTTCAACTCTAAGATTAATCAATTTTGGGCTTTGATTTCAAGCAGCAATTGAACCCGAAGGTTTGTTTGATCAAACCTCGCTTGAATCAACGTCACTCCTAGCTTCGGAAATGTTTTGGTTTCAATCAACATGAAAATGATGGGCAAAAAATTCGCAATCGGTAGAAATAGAGAAAGAGAAAAGTTGATGGATTTAGGTTTAAGTTTAGTGTAAATGGTAATATAGATATTTCCAATATCGATCCCCGTTGGATGTGACTACATTAGTAGCCCCGAATTTTTTTAGAGCAGCTCTTAAATTGGCGAACATTAATAAGTACTTTTTTATTTTTCTCTCAATTTATCTTTATCTTGACTTTGATTTGTTTAAACCAATTATTTTATTTATTGTTAATTAAAATTTATAATCAAAACAAATACAAACAATTTAATTAAACGAATGTAAACATAGTATACGAGAAATCACAATTATATTTACAAGTATTGTAATGAAACGTCTAAAAGAAAACAATCAAACAATATCATGAGTATGGCATTTTATTATTTTCCGCTTTCACTGGATCAAATAATTAGAAGTTTTGTATGTGCGTCAAGTAACTAGACATTCCAAAACTGACAGATTACGCATTTAGTAACTTGACGTGATACTGACTTGACGTCGTAGATTGGATTCCTAGACTACATGTGCACAACTATATAATCATACATGAAACAAGTCTATCTTTTTAAAACGGAAGAAATATTTAAAAGACCACTTGGAATCATAAAGACTTCTCTTAAATATAACCCATGCTTTTATTAATCATAACCCACGTTATTTATAACCCACAAAGAAAACTCAATTTTAAACATAGCCCAAATTATAACCCAAATTATATTAACTGAGTTTGTAGGATATTCGTAGCTAGTTAGGCAAGTTAAGTCGAAAGATAACAGATCCAATATTTAATTGAGTTGATTTACTTAATTCCTAATTCCGACTATTTCAAAGTCATTACATTTAACTTTTTCCATTTCTTCCTCCAAACAAAGAAACCCTTGAATATTTTTCTAAAACTTTTTTAAATAAATTACTCAACTAAATTACCTTTAAGATTTAATTTAGAAATCATGGGAAGAATTTAAAAAATCATATCACTTTCACAAGATGTGTCAAGTTAAAATAAAAATTTAAGATTTTAAAAACTAAAACCTTAATTAAAAAATTATATTTATAGGTTTTTGAGTTTTGTAGTATATTTAATAAACAACTAGGGATAAAATATTTTGTTGATTAAGGTTAAAATATTTTTTTTCTCATATAAATTCGTTTGAAAGAAATTAGTTTCGTTGAGTCACTCAGGGACAAAGCCACAGGTGAGACCCGCCTAAAATTTTAATTTTTTATTAAAAGTTAATATGTCATAATTATAAGTGTTACCATTTATCACACGTATTTCTTTACAGATTTTTGTGATAAATATAATTATTGAACAATTTCTAACAAATATGAGTGTTTTTTTTAAGTTGTGTGAATCGTGCGAAAAAATGAGTTAACTCAGTGATCGAAAATTAGAAAAGTTGCGAAGAGGAAGCAATTATCTCATCTATTTAGATTTTTTGAATGGGAAAATTACCACTGATATGTTCAAATGGAAGATCAATCGAGAGGTATGGAAGTTGCAGATGCGAGAGATGGGAATTCAAAAAATCAAAGAAATTACAAAACCTAATTTTCTTACAAAGATAGTACTTTGAATTTGGTTGGTGATTGGGATGTGGGTATGAGAGATTGGGGTCTTCTGGAAACTGGAAACAGAAAATGAATTGGATTTTATTTGTGTAAACAATGGCTTAAGTGAAGCAGGTGATGATGATGGTATTCCTACCATTAAAATTGACCAAGATACTCAAAAGAGAATTGTTCAACCATGGAAACGATGTCTAATTGGTGAAGTGGTTGGTAAGACTATAGGATACAGTTTTGTTTCATTTAAAACTAATGAATTGTGGAATCCAAAGGTAAGATGCAGATTATTAATTTAGGGAATGATTATTTTTTGTTCAAAATTTGAAAATCCTTTTAGACAAACATGTTTTTCTTGAAGGTCCTTGGTTTGTTGGTGGTCATTACCTTTCTCTTCAGAGATGGACCCCAAATTTTAAACCTTCTGAAGCTTCGATTCATCAATCTGTTGTTTGGTTCAGATTGCCTGAACTCCCTATGGAGTATTTTGATAATTCTATCCTGTATAAAGTAGGAGAAAAACTAGGTAGATTCTAATACAAATCTTGTTATGAGAGGGAGATTTGCAAGGGTTTGTGTTGAAATTTCCACTGTTAAGCCATTGAAAACTGTTATTAGAATTGGATATATCAAGCAAAAGCTTGAATTTGAGGGCATAAATATGATATGTTTAATTGTGGAAAGATTACTCATAAAAAAGAACAATGTCCTAACATTGTTGGTGTTGCTTCACAGGTGCAAAATTCCCAGAATGGTGGTACACAACAGTTGGAGAAGAAAGAGGAGAGTACTTATGGACCAGGCTCATGGTGGCCAACAAATGGCACATTAGATCCAATCTTAAGGATATTAAACAAGAGAGCACATCTAGAAACCATTGTAATGGTGTAACTGAGGTAATAAACATGTTCAACAGTCTACAGGCCAATGACCCTGCTGAAATGCCAGACTCCAATGGTGTTAACCAAGTCAAGTAAGTTCCTGCTCAATAGTCCACATTTGAAGCTCAAAAGGCCAGAAATTTTACAGTTAAGCATAAAGAAAATTCAACACGACAGTTACATAAAGGTGTTATAAATGGAAATTTTAAAGGAAATAATGCTCAGAGCAAAGGAATTCAAATTCCGTAATAGTTGAGAAGTTGAAGGGAGAATATAATTATTTCATCAATGAAGTGGTTAGTAATGAGGGAGAGGAAATGACCCATGTAAATAATATAAGTAGGAGTACAAGTAAGGCCAATGTTCACGACATTTCTCAAACTCTGGAATATAATGTCAACCAAGAATCATCCTCTCTACATCTTTTTGCAAGTATCTCCAATGATGTTTATGGAAGAATGGTTGGTGGAGGATCTAATGTTGATCAGAGCTCAAACAGAACTGAATGCTATGCAAGAGACATTAACGGGGCTGATTTTAGAACATATTTCGATAGTAGATCAAGCTATCCAGTTGATGGAGGAAGTAAGGGAATTGAAGATATAGTTGAGAAACATGCTTCCTCAACTAGTACATGCGCCAGAGGCAGTAAACATCAATGGATACATAGTGAGAAGAATTTTGATACCAATCAAGTTTATACCTTTAAATTGGCACCACCAGCAGCCAGTGGAATTTTAAACGAATGGAGAGAAGATCCAGATTGCACGTTAAAAAAGTGGAAAGAGGCAACAATTCTGAAAGCAGTATTGGCACCATTAGTAGAGACATCGGCAGTAATAAGAAGCCCAAGAGTTCTTTGTCAGTTTGGGATGATGACAACTACCAGGTGGGATTTGGAAGAAATCAATCAGAGAATTTTCAAGACGAGATTCACTCAATTGGTGGAATTGAATCAGATAACAATGAGAAGCAGGGTGGAGGAGTCATGCTCTAAAAGCCTTTTTGGTACGCCCCTTTGTTATTTTCTTTTAGAAAATTTTGATATAAAGATCATTGTGTGGAATTGTAAGGGGTCACAAGACCTTCTTTTGTTAGAGTAACGAAGAATTTGATTAAAAAGCATAAACCTACTATTGTTGTTTTGTTGGAGACAAGAGTTCTCCAAGAAGATGCGTCTGCGATTGTTAGTCGTCTTGGGTATACTGATTCCATTATTGTTGACCCATAAGATTTCTCCGGTGGGCTCTGTCTTTTATGTAAGTGTAATGATCCTACCCTCCATCGATAATATCCCCACTTAGCCACTGCAGTCATCCGGCAGAGTGGGGTTTTCGACGGGTACCGCTGCGGTCATCCAGCAACAGCTTCCCAGGAGGTCATCCATCCATGGATTACTCATGCCCGAACACGCTTAAGTGCATAGATTTTTGTCAACTCTGGAGCCAATTATGTTGAAAAGGCCTCGGTGTTAGGAAAGGATAAATAATTATTTATAGTTTATTCGGAGAACACTACCTGCCGAATGGGGGGTATTATAATACCACCAACTTAAAATGGACTCGTCCTCGGCTCCGGAATATACAATCCAAGATCTTCGACGTTCCCTGCAACTCGTGAGACCAGTACCTGGCACACCCCGTCCAACATACTCTCTCACCCTCAGTAGATGACCATCGTCGGCTCTGATACCATTTGTAATGACCCTACCCTCCACCAATATTATCCCCACTTAGACACTGCGGTCATCCGGCAGTGTGGGGTTTTTGACGGGCACCGCTGCGGTCATCCAACAACAGCTTTCCGAAGGTCACCCATCCCTGGATTACTCACGCCCGAGCACACTTAACTACAAAGCTTTTTTCCAACTCTGGATCCAATTGTGCTGAAAAGGCCTCGGTGGTAGGAAAGGACAAACTATTACTTCTATTCCATTCGGCGAACCTACCTGCCGAATCGAGGTATTACACTTTACCATCGTTTTATTTATTCTTTCTTTTGAATCCCTTTCAAGGCTTATTAAATAAGAAATTGATAAAAAGGAGTTAGGCGGCTTCCATGTGGCTAGAGGAGCCCCGATTTTCTCTCATTCGCTTTATGCTAATCTTTTTTAAAGCCAATTATAAAAAAGCTTGTAACTTGAGATTAATTCTCGATAAGTTTTGTAGTTGATCGGGCAAATGATTAATGATTCTAAGTACATTCGTTTAACCTCTTCCAATTCGTCTAGAAGTTTTTCTAGGGGCATGGTTAACGTTTGAAGGGTTCAAATGGCAGTCAATCTAGGAAACTATCTAGGTATCCCACTCTAGTGGGGTAGATTGAGTGAAAAAAGCCTTTTTAATTTAACCAAAAAGATTGAAAACAGACTCCAAGGATGGAAGGTTAGGACCTTAATATGACAGGTAGGTCTACACTTCTTAGGTCATCACTTGACCCGATTTTACTCCCTAAAAGGCTTTCTGATAAGATTAATAGGTTTAGAATATTTTTTTTTTTGGGTGAAGCATAGTAAGAAAATGCAGAATATTAGTTGGAATAAAGTGTGTTGTCCTACTAATTATGGTGGTCTGAATCTCAGAGATTTGGAGTGCAACAATTTGGCTTTGCTTGCGAAAATGTCTTGGAGAATTTATGAGAACCCTGATTCTTATGTTTCAAAATTTTTACAAGCCAAGTACCATAGTGACTTCTGGTCCAACACTAGTAGGAATGGTAGCTCCTCTTCTTGGAGAAGTATAGTGAAGGGTAGGGATGTAATTAGAGGTTGTTTCAGATGAAGTATTGGCAATAGTGCATATGTGGACTTTTGGAATGATTCATGGGTCTTTAATCTCCCTATTGATGTTGTTGCTAATGTGGATACTAACTTGGTTCAGCATTTGCAGGTTAAGGATGTGATTCAAAATAATTAATGGGATCTTAGTGGTGTTGATAGTCTCAATTTCCATCACATTGTTGAAAAAATTAAGGCAATTCCTCTTGAAACTGTGAGCAAAGATAAACATGTTTGGTCTGGAAGCAAGATTGGGAAAGTGACTGTTAAGGCAACTCATAATCGTCTTATCACAACTAAGTTTGGTTGTCCTGAGTTTAACTCTGATTGGTGTTTCTTGTAGAAACTCAAGTGTCCACATAGAGTAAAAACTTTTCTTTGGCAGATGTGTCATAATAAATTGAATGTGCATGAATTGTTATATCTCATGGTATGAATGTTCACCCTGGTTGTTGCCTATGTAGAAATAATCTTGAAACAATCACTCATTTATTTTGGTTGCAGAGAGGTTTGGCCTTTATGGAGGAAGGTTCATAGCTGGTTGGGGGTTACTTTTAACCAGAGATTATGAGTCCTTCTTTTCTGAAAACCTTATGTAATATTAAGGGAAAACTTGGTGGTCTCAGTTGGTGTTATATTCTTCATTTTATTTTGTGGAACATTTGGAAAGGTAGGAATAACTTGGTCTTTAGAAATCAGAAATTTAATGCTAATTGGCTTTTGGCTATTTCTATTAGAGATGCTAGAGAATATGTGACTGTGAATAATCATATGGTAGGTACTAATCTGTCGGTGTAGGAGTTGCCAAGTAATGGTTTCTTTAAGTTAAACTATGATAAATCCTCTAATGAGTTTAAACTTGTAGGTGTTGGAGGAGTTATTCATGATGATAGTGGGAGATTTATCGCGTTCTACAACAATATTCAAGAATGATAACCACAAGGCAGAGTTATGGAATATTTGTGATGACATTAAGTTGGCAGTGGATCTTGGCATTACAAAACTAGAGGTGGAGAGTGATTCTACTTACATTGTTCAACTGTGCAAGTCTTAGTTGGTACTTGCAAAGCTTAATTGATGATATTTTGGAGATGAAGAAGTCCTTTAAGAGTTGAGAATTAATCACAGATATAGAGAGAGAGAGTCAAATTGTTCTGCTGATGTTCTTGCAAAGGCGGCTGCGACTAGAGAGTTACAAGGGATATGGATTTATAATCCACCCGAGTGTTTATTTAGAGTCCTTTATAATGACAATATTGGGAGAGCTTTCTCTCGAGTGGTTTCTCTTTCGAGTTAGTCGATGAACTTCTCTTTTGTTTATCAAATTTTTTTATATATTATCTTA
The DNA here is from genome assembly GCA_023531435.1 of Papaver californicum. NCBI lineage: Eukaryota > Viridiplantae > Streptophyta > Magnoliopsida > Ranunculales > Papaveraceae > Papaver > Papaver californicum. The sequence continues at coordinate 3,858,686 of JAJJMC010003557.1, forward strand.
ATTTTTTAATTAAAAATTAATTTGTAAATATATTTTATACTATACTAATATGCCTCATAGAATCAAAATTTCTGACTTCGTCACTGATTTTCCAAACTCAATGCGCACTAACCTAGATAGAAATTAGTTTCATCCTATGAAGCACAGATACTGATACGGGGATATTAATACGAGAATTCATCAATTTTTTAAATATAGGGATACGAGATACGGTGAGATATTTTTATTTATTAAAAATATTTTATATAATAGTAATTCACTATATTAAAAAAATAAAAAAATCATAGATATTATTTGGAAGTTAGAATATTTGGAAATAGATATTATCAAGTGAAAGAATTGTAATTTTAAGTTCTCCCATACCGTCAAGTGGATCAAATGCATCTCCACCAATATCCCATATTCTACTTTCTCCTTTCGTATAATTTTCACTTTTTTGTGAAAGGAGATGAAGATTACTATGAACAAATAAACTAAATCCTCAATACATTGGGGTTCAATCTTGTTTCTCTTCATAGAATGGATAAAATTATATTTGCTCCAATTTCTCTCAGTATATTGATAAAATTTTGTATATATAAAATTTTAAATATATAGATTTTGTATATAAAAATAAATGCAAATTATTGGAAGTATCCCCTCCTAGAGTATCTCAGAGGTATCCCAGAGTATCACCTACCTTTTTAATAATTATAAAAAAGATATATTTTAAATGGTATCCGATACGTATCTCTAGGTATACCCAAGTATCCGATACCAATATCGCGACGATACAAATACGTTATCACTGTTGAAGTATCTGTGTTTTATAGGTTTATCGATCACTATTTTCTTAATAAAATTTGGATACGGATTCTGTATCATTGGTCTTAGATAACATAATTTATAAAAAAGATATCACTATTAACGAAGATGATACCATTTCATATAAAACAAATAGATTCTAAAAAATCGACCGTCGACAGTCAGATCGATAAAATAGTATTACCCCACTTTTATAAATCGTGTTAGATAGATGGCTCATAAATTAGATTAGATGATATCTATAACGGTAAGTTGCCGTACATGATAAAGCTTTGCGTACGTGCGGAATAATTTGTGAGCATGTCATCCACGTGGCTGTGCAAGATAGGAAACAAACAAATATGCGGTCCCACATTTCGGCATCACACAGCCGTCCATTGCAACTGCTCTTTTCTTCTTTCTCCTTTTCCTTCTCACCTAACAATGAACAGAAAAAAAGAAGAAGCAAAGTCACAGAGTTCTCATCGATCGTCAATCCCCTCTTAGTTTCTCTCTCAAAAATTATTAAATTTCAAGAGACAGAGAAACTGAAGTCCTTTCAAAGCATCATCGAAACCAGTAATCCAGATAAACATAAACAAGTGAGTAATTCTTTTCCTTATCTGTCTAATTGACGTGTGATTCATTACTTAATTAGTTCAATTTTGAGTTTTTTTATATATGAGAAATTAGTTGAATTATGATTTTTCAGAAAAAACAAGGAGTTCAGTTAGTTCATAATCTCATATTTATTTGGTGTGACATATGGATGAGCTTAACTTTCAGATGATTAGTTAGTGATTAGGGAAAAAAATAAGACAATTTTTTTCTTGCCAACAGTTTCAGGAAGGAATTAAAATCAATTTTGTGTTTTTATATCAAATTCTAGTAACAAAGTAAGTTTGATTTTCTTGTCATGTTCATCAAAATATTACTCTTAAATATAGTATTGATAATTATAACCAGTTTTAGAAAAAAATCTTTACTTGAGGAAATTTTTGTTCTTAACTAAAATGATTAATCTTGGATCATGAACAGCCTGGCACTATCAAATATTGGCCACTCTATTAAAATTTAAGATCATCAAATATCTGCTATTTATATTTTCCTTGTCTAAAAATGATTTTTCTCTGCTCAAAGTTACCCTTAATAAAGGGTCCCTAATCTTATCTCTATGATGACATTGATATCCACCAACTGCTGTTTTTCAATAGAAAAATTACCACAATTAGCCACTTAATTTTGCCTTTTGTTACATTTTTTTTTCTTCATACAAGTGCCATAGACAGGGTCACTCGGTCATGTAATTGTCATGTGGTCTCGTCAAATTCTTGGACTAGTCACTAGCCAAGGCCCAAGGCTAAACGCCACCTGGCTCTCTAATCACTCAAGATGGACACAAATCATGGTCGAAATAAATCGATACTTGCACTAACTATATCACGAGGCATCATATCCCTTAGGTAAACCTTCCCAATCCTCACATTAGGTCTTATTCCTCACGGACCTCTACATCAGGAACCATGGTAATGAGCCTCATGACTCCTAAGATGTTTTTCATAAGCGTACGTTCTGTTCAAGTGGGTGACATTGTAAGAATCGTTAGGCCCAGAATAGAAAGTTCATGTACAGTCAGCAAGCACTAGGATTTGTCCTTCACTGACCGGCATCCTACCGTGCATGAATTTGTCGTTTTAGAGTCCGATCAAAATATCGATATGAAATCCATCAATCGGTCAGTATGAATTATTTTATATACACACTATGCGCTGTGGATTACTTGTCGTTTTTGATGGGATCCACATTTGGTGTAAAACCAACGGCTACTAGATTAAAGGTATCACATAAACGTTGACACAGTGAAAGGAAACGGTCGCTACATACCACTGTAGTGTTATTTATTCCGAGAAAGCGACACTTATTGCTGTTAGTATGTTATGTGATGAAAAGGTTATAATATATGTCACAAGTTACAACATTAATTGTAATGAACTAATTTTTATCATCTGCTCGAAATAATTCAGTAGGTGAGATTCCGGACAGCGAAAAATGTCGACACCACAACAATTAGAAATGGAATCAGGAGGAGCTGACTCGGTAACATCAACACCACGAAGTAACCAGACACCAAGATTTAGCGATGAATTACAACCACGTATCAGATTCATGTGCAGTTTCGGTGGTCAGATTCTTCCGAGACCTCATGACAACCAACTTCGATATGTTGGAGGTGACACACGGATTGTGGCTGTTCATCGTGGTACAAATTTCTCCGGCCTACTTAACAAAGTATCAAAACTGTCAGGTGATACTGATATCACAATCAAATATCAGCTACCAAATGAAGATCTCGATGCTTTAATCTCTGTAAGTACTGATGAAGATGTTGAGAATATGATGGATGAATATGATCGGTTAGTACAAGGCAGTATCCCTAATTCTAATCCTAAATTATCTCGTCTCCGTCTATTTCTATTTGCTGCCGGCAATTCTCGGTCTAGTAGTATTGGGTCACTGCTTGATGGATCAACGAAGAGAGAAAGTTGGTTCGTTGATGCTCTTAATGGTGGATCAGCTTCACTGGAACGAGGCAGGTCTGAAGTATCATCAATCGTATCTGAAGTTCCTGATTATCTGTTTGGACTTGATATCTCCGATGAATCAAAACCTAAGAATCGGCAGATTTTAGGTGATAACATATCTGGTTCGGATCCTGGATCACCTGCTCCAGTAAATTCATCTCCGTACGGTTCGACTTCATCCATTCCGAATCTTCGACCTGTTAAGACTAAGCCAACTAATCCAATTTCACCTGTTGATCCTAAGGAGACCCAGGTTGATTTCATTGATACAGTAGTAGAGCCAGTGATGCAGCAGCAAAGGCAACAGCCACAGCAACAGCAACAAACCGGTAACCCTGGTTGGCATTACATGCCAACTTCAGAATCGCATCATTATCCAGGTCCTTCCATCCAACAAATACCAATGTATTACGTGCCGGGTTCTGGTCCAATCCAGCCTGTTCATATTCAAAGTCCATACGTCACGCGGATTCAAGCACCATTGGGTCAGATGCCAGTTTACAGGCATCAAGTTCCTGGTATGGCTCAGGTATATGGAGGAGGAATGAGACCAGTAGAAACTTATGATTTCCCAACTGGGGTGCTTCCATCAGAAGGACAACAAATGTACTATGGAGGAAGGAATTCCCCTATGTTTTCGGCTTATGGTGCTACAATGGTCAATACTGGAGGGGAAACTCAAGGAAGCGGAATGGAGCAGAAACCCGAAACTCGGTAAGGGCTGTGCATTGATGGGGATGTATAGCTAGGTTACAGGATCATGAAGCAGTTATTCACTACCCATGTTTCAGGTTGCAGGTAAATTGGTAGTTTTATAGTTGAATTGGGTAATTTGGACTGCCTTTTTTTCTTCATTGTGCATTAAGTCAGATTCTTGTAAGGTATATATTTATGTATGTAAAATAAAATGTTAAAGAGAGTGGATTTCCAAAACTTTCAAGCTCTTTGGGTTTTCTGTAATACAATTTGAATCGAAGTTGTATATACTTAAGTTTCTGATAGCCAAATGGTATTTGAATTAATATAGGATTAAAACATCAATCTCCACAATCCAAATTTCAGATTTCAAATTCAAATGCTGACAGTGATAGGATACATAAAACTCTGGCTCCGAGGGTGATGGGGTCGTCGATGATGGTAACTCTGAGGATGATGAAGTAGCTACTGTGGTGATGAAATCTTCAAAGAAGCCGACTCCGAGGGATATGAAATCTCTAATGATGATGACGAGGTTGCCGATGCGTTGGTCTTTACAATTCCCAGTGGTTCTTTTCCTCTCACTGCACAGCTCTGTTGACATCTCATATAGTCTCTGTAAACAATGGGCTTGTAAAGAGGAGGTTCATCCTTCTGGTCGACAAGGGCGCATGCAAGTGCTATTATGGAGTTCAGGTCAGGTCCATGACCCACAGCTAGTCTTTTCCTCATTGACCACAGCTGTATGTTCCACACTCTTGTACCTCCCATTGCTCAATATCTAGTTATCAAAATACTATGTAAGAAAAAGAGTTAAAAAGAAAGTATCTTGAGGGAGAAACGAGGCACTGTTTGTGTATATACCTCTAAGTAATCGCCAATGTTGACAACGAGTGTGCCAGGAACGTGATGGACTGGGATCCAAGTGTCATTGTACCGAACTCGCAATCCATCGACGTCATTCTGCATCAAAATGGTAAGGCCTCCGTGGTCTGAATGTGCAGAGAGACCGAAAGTACGATGTGGCTCTGGACAAGGAGGGTAGTAATTTGAGGCAACAATTTGACAACCTTCACCAAGTGATTTCTCTATGTAATCTTTTTCGAGACCTAATCCTTCTGCAATGCACTACTTATCTTCATTGCCAACTTACAGACATCTTCCAAGTACTTTTTTGCTACTTCCCTTCATCCATTTTGAAAAACAAAGTTTAACAGTATCTGAAGTTAACTGCATGAAATGGAAGAATTGGTCATATTTTTATATACCTGTAGTTACAAGGATTATTAGGCCAGAGGTGAAAGCTGCTTTCAATTGGATGGCCGAAGTGGCGTAAGTAGTCTTTCCAATGGAGAACGTGGGGTTTCGATGTGTTTAAGCTTGTGCCATACCGTACTGGATTCATAACATCGTCCGAAGCTTATTTCATTTTCTCTTCCCATGTTAGAGAGAAGAACCCTTCTAACGATTTCAGCATTTCCTCCATGAGAGAAGCCTTTATACCATGATTAACGATCTGTTAAGTTATCCAGCAAATATCATAGTTATGAATGACCTGTCATCGAACTAGTATGCACTTTTCCAAGAAGTATTTTCAAAAATGACTAAGGAGGTAAAAACGTTAGCTTGCCTGGAAGAATCCCCATTCTGCACAAGCAGAACTGATACTCTGAACAGTTAAGATCCTTTGCTCACTAGATAAATCATTCAGACCATCTAAATCGATGACTGGGATCGAAGGGTGACTAAAAGCTGCTGACGGACATGCCGGCGGTATTACTGGTATGATGTACTTAAATGGGATGGAACGTAAATTAGAAGCTGTATCTACGAGATGTTTAACGCCTTTGTTGTAATCATGGGTACTTGGCTTCTCGTTTTCAAGAGGATGTTTGCTTGTGTTTGTACGGATAGATGAAGAAGCTACTGAAGAAGCCATGAAAAACTAATTCAAATTCAGAACCTACAATTTTTATAAAGCAGAAAACTTCTCTTTTTTACTTTGATAGTTGAAATGTTTCAGTTACAAATGGGATTATATTGATGGATAACCACGTAAGAAGCATGCACTACAGAGGAGTGTCACAAGCACCAAAGTATGTCAGACTTTCTGAGTGTAGTTATTGTTCCAGTTCCATCAGGAATATTTCACCATGTGCCTGTAGAACACAGAATTTTTGCGACAGGTTGAAACACTTTGATGTACAGTGTTAGTGGTGTTGCATCACACATATATTCATAGAAAGAGTTCTCATATGGATTTTGTTTTGTTGGAATAAGATCGATGGTATATAACAGATAAGTTTAATTTGAGTTCTGATTACAACTTACAAGCCTGAGTTTAAGAGTTACAAACAAGAATGTTGCAGGAGTATGACAGGTAATGATGATATATATTTATGCATTGAAGCAAACAAATTGACTCAGCTCAAGTTGATTAGATGGAGGAATGGAAATGATATTGAAGACATAGGAAATGTTTAAGACCACCATGGAGCCTCCCCTGTTCTGAAATCGGTTTCAACCCATGGAACAAACACAACTTTTCCGTCAACAACATCGGCATGGGCCAACGCTAAGGACTGCGAAAAAGCAAAATCAAGAATTCATTAGTTACAGTGTAAATAGATCTGACTAGATGAATAACTGTCTAAAAAAGGGGGCAGATGAACTTGTGTTCCTTACCAGAGGAGCAGGTCCTCTAACAACTTTGCCTTGGTTATTGTACTGCGAACCATGGCAAGGGCAGATAAACTTTTTCTCATTGGCATTAAATGGAACCACACAACCAAGATGGGTACAGACTGCATTGATGCCATAAGTTGCAAGTGTTTTGTCGTTCTCCACAACTAGGTAAGTAGGGTCTCCCTGAAAGGCAAGAGTGTATTAAAATTGCTTCCAAGATATATTTTTCTGTTGCACTTAGAATAGAGTTTATAAATATAGATCATCGCCTTCATGAGATTATATAAGTATGTAATACCTTCAATCCCTGAGTTAGGGTTCTGTTTCCTGGTCCATGGGTCTTGAGCCATTCAGCTGCAATGACGTCATTACCCAAAGCATCCTTTGCTGTTTGTCCACCAGCTCCACTTCCTGAGCTGTTCTTATTATCCAAATGAAAGAAGTAAAAAACCCACATCCAATATTAGCAAATTCAAAAAGAACTATTGTTAAAAACCAGGGGCTAATCATAGACATTTACTAGCTATGCATCCACATTTTTTGTTCAAGTTATTTCATGACTTCGCCATGATCACATATATACAATATCAAGCTCCGCCTTCATCTACTCGCTCAATTAACAAGTCAAATAGAAAAGGAAACGGGAACTGAAAAGGAAATGAATAATCAAGCCTGATTTGTTGTTTTAGTGTTATAGAAATCACCCGAAAAGAAGACACTAGCTTTCTTCTCAAGGCATTTCCTGTGTGAATTAAAAAGAACATACTCAATGTTCTGAATGGTTCTATACTTATATTTGTACATAGACTTGTACGACATGATCCATTGATATGTTAAGTTTCGTCGAACATAAAGTCTTATGTTTTGGTAGGACACAGGATGAACACCTCTATGTAGATACTTTCAGTTTGCAGTGTAACATGAACTTTTTAAGGAGCAAACTTAAAAATTGATCGAAAGGAATAATCTGCAGAACATATCAACTGGCTATGTAGAAATTACATCAGACAAATCAATTCTAAATTACTGATAACTTTTTGATACTTGAAATGGGAAGTAGAGGCACAAATTCGATTACCTCGATCTCTTCCATAGCAATTAGTTTATTCCAATTTAAAGCAAAATATGTGAGAGAGGAAAACATACCCAGGGGGGGCGAGGAAAGAACCATACGGAACTAGCATTCCAGCAGTAGGGAGAGAAAGAGCACCCAAGAGTAGCAAATTCATGAGCTCTCTTTTACCCATGTCAGGTACATTTTCAGCAGGTATACTTGAAGCCTGGCAAATAATCTTCGTACCCCTTTCTTTAACCATCAATTGGGTCCTGGTGGGTTTTGCTTGAGAAGGAGAAAACATCCCATTGCCAGAACATACCTAACAAAAATATACATATACAACAATCTCTATTTACAGATACGATTGGTTTCATACATGAAATGCAAAACAAATGTTAACCCACTATCTTAGAACTTAGTAATAATGGTACTGATAATTGATTAATTTAACAATGGAAAAGAAAAGTTGTCGTTTTACCTGAGAAAGAGTTGCAGGGGAAAGTGTAGAAGCAGCCATGGTGTGATGTGAGATGAACTAAAGTTTGATTTTTGGAATTTTGAAGTCATAATAATTCGAAATGTATGAGAAGAGAATTAAAGATAAGACAGTGTTCGATGGAGGATAGATAGACATACAGAACCACATGTTTGGGATTATCTTTTCTTTCATTCTCGATTTTTCGTGACTTTCTTTAACGCATCCTAAAACTTTAGCCCGGGAAATGATAGGCAGGAAATGAAAAGTTTTGGGCCTGTGGCGATCACATTTTAGTATTTTGGTCACCGTTGAAAAAGAAACTGTTTTTCGGGTTTTTTTTTTAATGAAGGACTCCATACGATGACAAGGATCATTTAGTAGTAAAGTGAAGATTCATGAGTATTCCAGACGTTTGAAAGGAAATATGTTCGATACAAATGAAGATTTCAAGATTATGAACTACTTTAGGGTTTTGGAGTTTGTAAATTCTATAGAAGTGAGCCGGTTTACAGAAAGGTAAAAATTAGTGAGCCGGTTGACTGTCTTCGCTTCCATCGGATAATGTTGTGATGGAGCTTCTCGAGGAAATTCAGGGGTAGCTGGTGTGGGTATTGCAGCTAGAAATTCTCATTGTTCTGTGGTGCGCCTTTGTATTGGGCTTGGAACAACTACAAAGTTCTTGGTTGAATTATATGGTATTATCGTAGGAGTGAAATGGGCGGTTAAATGCAGTTTTGATAGGGTGTTGATTCGCTCAGATTCTATGGGTGCTATACAGGCTTTTACAAATTTACATCTACCTTGGTTTGCTAGAAATCTTTGCTACGCGATTAAGGATGTTATATTTTAATTCGTTTTGAGCATATCTTCAAGGAAGCTAATGTTGTTGCTGATGCTATGGCTAAGAGAGATTCTAATAGGAAAGAGTTAAATTTTGACGGGTTTTGGAGTTTCTAAATTTTATAAAAGTCTTTTGGGTTTTTTAACCTTTTTTTTCTTATAAATTGAGCTGTAAATATTTCTTTTTATTAATATAATTTTTTAACTTGCCAAAATAATATATATATTCGATAATGGCTAAGTTGTCCTCAATTAATTTGTGTTAACGAAATTAATTAGTTTAACTAATTAAGTGTTAGTAGTTTAATTAGATTAATTCAGGTGTATCTTTTTATTTTGATTTCAATTTTTTATTTTTTAAGTTTCTCATACCAAAATGATGAATTTCTAGCTATATGTTAGTATTTTTTTTATCTTTGCGGCTAGAAAAAGATGAACTCATTGTCGTAATTAAGTTTCCAAAATCTAATAATTCGTTATAAAAATCCTAGCGCAGGTTAACAAGTAACAACTCTACAACTAGATTTTGAACATTAAGACCTAGCCGTAAAAATATTTATAATTTTTTTTTAAATTATAAAATTACTTACGACTAGGTTAGGGATACAAATTCATAATCGTAAACACTTCTACGGCTAGGAATAATCACCTACGACTAGATTTTTTGTGAGAAAAATTTAAATATTGAAAACCAAAATATAACTAGAAGTTCATTATTTTCTAGCCGTAGAGGTGTCTACAACTAGAAAATCAAATACGACCTAGCCATAACTGATCTGAAAGTGCAAGTAAATAAAAAATAAATAAAAATATTTAGAAATAGATATAAAAATTTGAAAAAAGATAAATAAAAAAAGAAAAAAGAATATATATAATATAAATAAATCGAAAGGTAATATGATAATATAGATTATTCAAGGGAAACTTAGACATTCACCATATATTAGGACACCCCTTAGCCGCATTCTAGACACTAGAATCCTAGAAGAGCCATTCATGAAAAAGCAGGAGCCCCAAAAAGAGGTTTCTTAAAAATTAAAAAATAAATAAATCACACACAAACTTTTCGACGGTCAAATGAGGGAGACTAAATCCAGGGCCAATGTCCTGCATTTGGTATTAGATAGTGGAATTTTGACAAGGACGAAAATTGTAAATTTATTCTGTCCCGTATTAGAAATATTGAATTTACAAATTTATTTATGTCCCTTATCATAAATATGGATTCTAGATGTCTATTCACATTCAAACTGAGAATATATATTTTATTAATAGTTATAGGTACTTTACTCTGATCTTATAACCTTTCTATGAATATATGCATATGTACTGTATCAGAAATTCGTCCGGTTAAACTTTCGATATTCTACGTATAAATGCAATTTGAACTTATACCAAGTGCGATAATTCCCCGACTTGGCTTCAAGTATCAATAGCCGCAACTTGGCCAAAATCCAGAATTTACATAAAAATAATAGTGCACAAGACCTAGCATATACGGTGTTGGGCTAGTCCCAGTGCCAAAACCTCTACCCATCCCCAAGAACACCACAATGGGTTAGTCCCAGCGCCAGCCTTCCTGCCGCCAAGCCCTAGCAGATCCAACCTTTGCATCCCTAGCTCTAGAAGCTCCAGCCTTCGCGTCCCTTATATTAGCTTGTCCTTGAGTATCCATTGCATGAGCCTTTCCTTGAAATCCATTGTATGGCCTTGACTTTACGCACTTCAACGCTTATGCCATTTCCAAGCCTACGCACTTTCAGGCTTACATATTTCCAAGATTGCGCAATTCCAAGCTTGTGCCACTTCCAAGCTTGCGTATTTCCAAGCGTGCGCTATTCCAGGTTTGCACATTTCTAACCCTGCACACTTCCCAGCTTGTGCCATTTCTAAGCTTGCGCACTTCCAAGCTTATGTATTTCCAAGCTTGCGCACTTCCAGGCTTGTGCATTTCCAAGATTTCACACTTCTAAGCTTGTGCATTTCCAAGCATGCACACTTCCAAGATTGTGTATTTCCAAGCTTGCGCACTTCCAAGCTTGTGTCATTTATAGCTTGTGCATTTTCAAGCCTACACAATTCCAGGCTTGTGCATTTCCAATTTTGCGTACTTTTAGGCTTGCGCATTTTCAAGCCTACACAATTCCAGGCTTGTGCATTTCCAATTTTGCGTACTTTTAGGCTTGTGCATTTCCAAGCTTGCACATCCAAGCTTTGAGCAACACTTGCACGGTGCTGGGCCAACCCCATCGCCAGATTTCTTATTGACACTAGTCCAATGCTAGCTGCCGATCATCATAACCTTCACGATGTTATCCTTAGCATTAAAACATAAATTTTTTAGCATTCAGTGCCACTCGATGCCATTGGCTACTGGTTGCTCCGGTTTATGCACCAAGCCACTGATAACTAGTAATCCAATGAGAAAATTTTACATTCTGATAAGGGTGAACAAAATTTTAAAACAAACATTTGGAATCATGATAATAAAGAATAATAATAATAATATATGACACTAATAACGACCACATAAATAATAACTCCTGAATAAGTGATCTAGACTAGAAGTTTTAAAGTCGGATAAACTTTAGCTGGAATAACAGAGGAAATAAAATAAGTATACATATTGAATTAACAGTTTAATCAAAAACTATAATTGAAACTAAGTTTTGATAGAACTGGGAAAAAATATGAGGTGTTGATCACCAAAAAGATGATCTTGAAAGTATTTTAGATATGATGTGTTAATCACCAAAAAGTTGATATAGAAAGTATTTCAAGGAAATAAGAAGCTGAAAATTCATCAGGATATGGTAACAATGGCATAAGTTACTAATAAAAACAGATGCAAATAACTAATGCACTGATGTTATATAATCTATAATTTAATTAAAGTTAAGTCTAAAATTAGCTTTAATAAAACTGGGAGGTAAGAACTCCATATGTAAACTTAGCTAGAAGTATACAAAATGACTCTAAAACATCTAAAAGTTGGAGGTTTTCATGCAAATATGTACAAAAATTTCAAAAATTCTACTTACACAAGCAAGCAAATACTACAGTAAATATGCTTAACCACTCCCCAACTTAAACTTTACATTATCCTCAATGTAAATTGACTCTTCCAATGTAAAATTCAAGGTGTGAAATCCTAATATGGTATGCAAAAGAAAAATAAAACTAAAAAGATAAAGATAGAAATACAAAACCAATGGGTTGCCTACCATTCAGCGCTTGGTTTAATGTCGTCATCCCGAATTGGCATTCACCTTGCTATTCCTCCAGAGGGAGTGCATCTACAAAGTTGATCTCTTCCACAACTTCAGATGTAAACGGCTCATAATATAGCTTTAGTCAATGTTCATTCACATTTAGCTCTTTTCCCTTGGCTAAACTTCGAATATCTACTGTACCATGAGGAAAAACGTGAAGTACAATAAAAAGACCTATCCAACGAGAACGTAATTTACCAGGAAATAAAGTAAGACGTGAATTGAATAACAGAACTTTCTGGCCAACACAAAAGTGTTTTCTAGAAATCATCTTATTATGAAAATTCTTTGTCTTCTCCTTGTAAATACGCGAACTGTCATATGCATCATAACGAATATCTTCTATTTCATTGAGTTGGAGTTTTCTTTGCTTTCCTGCACCATCCATCTCCATATTACACTGTTGAATAGCCCAGAAATCCTTATGCTCGATTTCAACAGGAAGGTGACATGGTTTACCGTACACAAGCCTAAAAGGAGACATCCCAATAAGTGTTTTGTACGCAGTCCTATATGCCCACAATGCATCATCAAGCTGTAAACTCCAATCTTTTCGTGTGGGATTCACGGTTTTCTCTAGAATGGACTTCACTTCTCGATTAGTTTGTGGATGGTATGGTGTAGCTATCTTGTGAGATACGTTATACTTTTTCAACAAGCCCTGAAAGAACTTGTTTCAAAAGTGTGATCCCCCATTGCTGATTATGGATTTTGGAGTTCCAAACCTTGCAAAAATGTGATCCTTAACAAAATTTGTAAGAACTTTAGAATCATTAGTCGGGGTGGCTTTAGCTTCCATCCATTTCGAGACATAATCAGCAGCGAGTAGAATGTATAATTTACCGAAAGAATTAACAAAAGGCCCCATAAAATCTATACCCCAAACGTCGAACACCTCAACAAAGTGGATAACCGTTTGTGGCATTTGATTTCGAGCACCTAGATTTCCTGTTCTTTGGCATCGATCACAAGTAGTACAAAATATGTATGCATCTTTGAATAAAGTATGCCAAAAGAAGCCACTCTCAAGTACCTTGAGTGCGGTTTTTTAGACCCAAAGTGTCCTCCATAAGTAAACGAATAAAAAAAAGACAAGATAGAATTGAATTCAGATTCGGGTACGCACTTCCGTATAAATTGACCTGAACAATGTTTCCATAGGTATGGATCATCCCGAATGTATTGATTTGCTATCTTTTTAAGTTTGTACCTCTCAGCACGAGACAAATTACTTGAGATTTGTTTAGACACTAAATAATTCACAATATCAGCGTACTATGGTTCTGAAACTGCAATAGAGAATAATTACTCATCTGGAAAGCTTTCACACTACGAGATAGCTTTTTCGCCTATAATAAGACGCCTCAAGTGATCTGAAACAATGTTCTCAATGCCTTTCTTGTCTTTAATTTCGAGATCAAACTCTTGTAGGAGTAGTATCCATCGAATCAGCCTCGGTTTTTCCTCCTTCTTCGCAAGTAAGTACCTAAGTGCTACATGATCAGAAAACAGAACAACTTTCATACCAAGAAAATAAGAAAAAAAAATTTCTAATGCAAATGCGATTTCTAACAACTCATTTTCTGTGGTTGTGTAATTCTGTTGAGCATCGTTCAACATTATGGAAGCATAATAAATAGCATGGGGTAGCTTCCCAGTACGCTGGCCTAATACTGCACCGATCGCATAGTCTCTGGCATCACACATTAACTCAAAAGGCTTGCTCCAATACGGTGGTCTAATGATAGCGGATGTTATCAAAAGTTCTTTCAAACGATTGAATGCCGCCAAACACTTCTCATCAAAGTTAAAAACCACGTCTTTTTGCAATAATTTGCATAATGGTGATGCAACCTTGGAAAAATACTTGATAAACCTACGATAAAATCTTGGAGGACCAAGAAAAGAAAGAATTTCCCTCACCATAGTGGGAGGGGTAAGAGCACGAATAAGATCTATCTTAGATTTATCAACTTTCAAGCCATTAGAAGATATAATATGGCCTAAAACAACGCCATGAGTTACCATAACATGGCAGTTATCCCAATTTAGCACAAGATTAGTTTCAACACACCATTTAAGAATTAGTGTAAGGTTATCCAAGCACAATTCAAATGAATCACCATACACACTAAAATCATCCATAAAAACTTCTATAATGTTTTCAACATAATCTTAAAAGATACTTACTATACGCCTTTGGAAGGTAGCGGGTGCATTACACAAACCAAAAGGCATCCTTCTGTACGCAAATATTCCGAAAGGACAAGTAAGAGTACTTTTCTCTTGGTCCTCAGGTGCTATAGAGATTTAATTGTAACCTGAAGAACTAACAAGAAAACAGTAATAAGATTGTCCAAACAATTCTTTCTAACATTGATCCATAAAAGGTAAAGGAAAATGATCTTTTCTAGTGGATGCATTAAGTTTTCTGTAGTCTATATAAACCCTCCAACTGGTTTGCACACGAGTTGGGACAAGTTCATTTTCATTATTCTGCACCATCGTAACGCCCGATTTCTTTGGTACAACTTGTACCGGGATCACCCACTTGCTATCGGAAATGGGGAAAATAACTCTCACATCTAAAAGCTTGAGTATCTCTTTCTTTACTACTTCCATCATTGGAGGGTTCAAACGACGTCGAGCCTCCGTTGTAGGTTTTGCACCCTCCTCAAGTAGTATTTTATGCATGCATGAGGCTGGGATTATTCCCTTGATGTCAACAATTGTCCATCATATAACCGTTTTATACTCCTTCAACACCCGAAGAAATTTCTATTCCTGCAATTTAGTTAGCTCATTCGAAACTATTACTGGCAACTCCTTATTATCACCCGAATGCATGTATTTTAGGTGATCAAAAAGAATCTTAAGTTCTAGTTTAGGAGCCTGTAAGATAGATGGAAAAGTTTTCTCATTAGAACAAGGCAGAGAGATAAAAGAAATATCACGAGTTAGTGAATATTCTTGCATAGAATTAAGAGAGCCTAAAGCCTCCTTAAGTTCATCTCCACATTTAAATCTACCTTCAATGGGTGTAGTTAACATGGTTTCAAGCACATCTTCTCCATTCATATTGAACATCTGTTGAGCTAGGGTATCAATAACATCAATAGAGAAGCAAGATTGGACATCGCTAGGATATCTCATTGTTTCATAGATGTTGAAACGTATTACTTATCCATCAAACTCCATTGTCAACTTTCCACTAAAGATATTAATTTTGGTTCTCGCCGGTCGCATGAATGGACATCCCATTAGCAAAGGTAGAGACGAATCAGTTGATCCATCAGTCATCTCCAGTACACAAAAATCTGCTGGAAAGACTAGCTGATTGACCTGCACAAGCACATATTCAATAATACCTTTAGGGTACACGTTAGAACGGTCATCTAATTGCAAAACAATTCCAGTTTCTTTCAAAGGTCCTAAATTAAGAGATCCATATATAGATACAGGCATAACATTCACCGATGCTCCTAAATCAAGCATATCCTTATTAAACTTTGTGTTACCAAAAATAATAGGAATGTCAAAACTGTCGGGGTCTTTACATTTTAGTGGGAGTTTCTTTTGTAAAATAGACGAAACATTCTCCCCCACTCTCATTACCTCATTACCGGTCAACTTTTGTTTATTGGTTCACAAGTCCTTCAGAAATCTTGCATATTTGGGGACTTGTTTGATTGAATCTATGAGTGGAATGTTCACATGAATCTTCTTTAAAATATCTAATATCCCCTTATCTTGTTCCGCCTTTTTAGAATTAGCAAACCCGTGGGAGAAAGGTAAAGGAGGAACATAAGTAGAAACAAGAGGTTTAGAGTTTTCTTTAGGTACCTCATCGGTTTGGGAAGAGTCAGAAATTTCTTCTTCCAAAATCGGCCCCTTAGGGTCTTTGTTCTTTTCAGCATCTTCTAGTTGCACATTTTGGGTACCACTTCTCAATGTCACAGCGTTGACACAATCTCTCGGATTAATAGGTTGAAAAGGGAGTTTCCCACTGTTCTGTGCATTAAGATGATTAATCTCAGTTGCCATAGTGCCCAATTGTGATTGTAGCTCTTTGATTGCATTATCAGTTGTCTGCTGATTTTTCTGCATTATTGAAGTCATATTCTTTATCATGGCAAGCATCTCTGATGATTCTGAGTTTTGAATTGGTTGTAGTTGTTGTAATTGTTGTTGAAAACCACTAAGAAGATTGAAAACCGATCCTGGAACTGCAACTTGCTTGTTTGCATAACTAAAGTTGGGATGATCTCTCCATCCTGGATTCTATGTGTTAGAGTAAGGATCGTATCGATGCCTCTGCTGATTTGAGAAAATGGCATTTACTTGATCGTTTACCTCTTCATAACCTTGGGAGGATGATGGAACTACCACGGCTGCAATTTGTTGCATCATTGCTGCCATATTGCTTATTTACTGACGAAGTTCAAAAACTTCGCTCACTTCATTGACTCTTCTGACGAGTGGTTCTGACCCACGAGTTGAGAATTGTTGAGAATTTGCTGCCATGATAGCAATTAACTCTCTAGCTTGAGCAACTTTTTTGTTCACAAGTGCACCACCACCTGCAGCGTCGAAAAGATTTCTGTCACTTGCTTGTAAACCCTCGTAGAAGTACTGGATGATCAATAAATCAGTGAATTGATGATTGGAAAGCTAAACACCAATCTCTTGTAACGTTCCCAGCATTCATACAATATCTCTCCTGTCATCTGCTTAATGCCATAAATCTCTTTCCGAATCTGAGTTGCCTTTGATACAGGAAAGTATCTCTCTAAGAAGAGTTTCTTCAATCCATTCCAAGTTGTGACACTTCCAGAAGGTAAATAGTACAACCATTCCTTAGCAGTGTCCATCAAGGAAAATGGAAAAGCTCATAACATAACCCCATCTGCATCTGTATCCTTTGGTAGCATACCATGATTATATTGTGAAAATCCATCAGATATTTGTTTGGATTCTCATTAGTCATTCCATGAAACTTTGGTAGCTCACGGATCAACCCTGGCTTGTTCTCTAATATAAATGTTGTTTGAATACACCATTGTTGTGTATCCATCCTGTGAGAAGATAATCCCTTGAGTGTATGGTTTACGTCATCCATTTCTTCTTCTTGTATGTCTTCTGGTTTATCTTTCAGTATGGTCCCTCTCCGAGTCTCGATTCCAATCTGTGGAAACCCGACATGCTTCAGTTTTGGTTTCGGTTTAGGAGCCAGAAGACAAGTACCTGAAAAACAATTCTCAAAACTAGATTAAAAACGAAAAATAAAAAATAATAAAAAAATAACAATCCGATATGCCTCCCCGACAGCGGAACCAAAATTTGGTCGGTTGTCAGCCAAGCAAAATTATTTCAAGTTCTTTCACCTCACAATTATAAATAAAAGTATAGTAATAAAAACATATTCGATCCACAAGGAGATATGGGTTGTTATTCGTATTTGAAAACTTATGTAAACTGGGGGGATTTTGTGTTTTAAGACTAAAGTAATTATATTAATTATGTTAGTAGAGAATGAGTAAAGAGAATCAATAGGTTGAGAGTACTGGTTAAGGGTTCATCTTCAATCATAAGATATGCATTTTAACTAATAACTAGAGTTGTCACATAATCATTTATTATCAAGAGCCATAGAGCATTCCATCGAGAGCATACTATGGTAAATTCCTCATGTCATCACATACTATAACGATGAATATGTAAATACTACTTAAAGAACAACCTAATGCAACATGCTATCAAGTTTAATCCCTCAAGAGCTTTAAGTTCTGTGAATTAGGCTAATCAATGCAATAGATATACTACGATTAATCTATTTAACATAGGCCAAGCTTCTACATGCAATCACACAAAGGTTTTGAATACAATTGGTAATCATATTATGCTACTTATGACAAGGTTCATCAATAACTATTTATCTTAAAACCCTAGTCAAGCAATAAATATGCATTCATGGTTATCTAGTATAGCTCCTAAATAAACATTCATACAATCATACTTGGGGATCATAAAAAGTAGAACACGACAATAATAATTTGATTAAGATGATAAAACTAATAGATTAATTTAGTAGCATGTTTGTGCTTGTTGTGAATATGAAATCATAGCTGGTGAGTACCGTCTAATATGAAATTCAGGTTATGGAAGGAGACTCACTTGTCTTATTTACTAGCTCTCGTTCAATGATATCAAAATATTCCTTATGGCAAGTGTACACCATCTGAATAAAAGATTGGTAAGATTTACGGTTTAAGCATATGCATAAGCAATAATCAGTGACTCATTTCATCACTGATTCAACGTTCAAGAAATAAAAAAACATCATTTTGTAAAATTTGATTAAGAGTACATATAGTACACCATCCTAGATAGTGCAGGCTTTAAACAATTTTGAAAACTCATATTGTACACTTTCCTTGTGGCCTGCATCTACAGAAAAACTTCATATATGACGTATAACACATCACAATAACTACTTGTATACCATATGAAAATTGCCTCCCCATCCTTATATGAACGGTTAAATATAATCTAAACAACACCTCCAACGACAGTAATCATCGCGTTACAGTTGTTTTTTGTAAGCCAATAGTGGTGGCCCTAGATGAAATAGAGAAAATTTTCATGCCAAACTAACTTTCTGCTTCATTAAGAAGTTACATCATTAGTTCACAAACCTTCGCAGTTAATCCCACTGAAATAAATTCAACATGAACGAAATGGATTTACAATCTATAAAACTAGCATCAACAACCTTTGATTTGGTATTATACATCCAAGTTTTCAGATAATTCAGATAAATGAATTGTGTATAATAGGTGTTTAACATAAAAGATGCATAAGTCTTAAATGACTTTAAAATAACATTAAGAACAAAAAATCTTATCTATGTGTAGAAGGACAGTTTACAGTTTTTCATGGATTAACATCAAGAGCTTATCTCTAAAAGATGATTTAAGACACATGCTTATGAACTCTAGATGAACAATAGGTCCTCTGAGATTGAGACTCAAAAGGCCGCATTCAGGTATACACATTATATGTTGAATTTTAAGCAAGAAAAGACATACATTTATCTTATTTTGCTGCTTGCAGGTCAATAAATATTCAAAGTTATTCATGACTTGTGCTGCAGGTTATATCAATCTTTATAATAGCTTATTCTATCTACAATCGAAAAAATAAGTTATATTTCAAAAGAATAAGGTAGCATAATCAAATTCAAGGTATGCTCGGGCTTGTAGGAATCTTTAATTAGATAATTAAAGCCATAATTTAACATGTTCTTGACAGAAGTGATGAATTCATTCTCATCGTAAGACAATAGATTTTCATTAGCTTTCAAACATGAATATATGAGATTGTGCTTATACTTTAAGAAGTATTAAATTTTCTTAACATGTTAATGCTCGCAAGGTTTAAAAGATGTCATTCAATGATGAATCAGTATTTTTACGAGCACAAAAAGTCACGACGGATGATAGTTACTGGACAAATTAAATTCGTATGAGATGCGAGATAGTTAAATCATCCAAGAAATTCAATTAATAGATGAGAAATTCAAATTTTCAACATTCACATATTAAAAGCTACATGACAGATTCTAAAAGCTAACAAAGTTCACGTATTTAAGCTTTTGATTTGGTATTAAGATACATAATTATGAGCTATATCAGCTTTTAGAAGAATAATAAATTCAAGGATAAATATAAAAGATAGTTCAATATCATTCATTCATAAATATTTGTTGCTCATTATCTCTTTGCGATTGAGACGTAGTTATTAAAAGTTTGCATTCATCATCAGGTTTAGAAGGTTGAACTATAAGTAAAGTGGAGATTAAGTGAAACTTAACTTTAAAATAAGACAAATGTTTCAGCTCTTGCTCATATAGAATCTAGTCATGATTTTATTATTGGTACGGTCCAATTGTGTATTCAAAGGTTGCTGGATGTAATTCATCCTCTTTCCCATCATCGATTCAAGTTCAGTTCAAGAAACCTTTGGAACTGACCCTGAAAGTATAGAATCGAGCATTAGTTATCAAAATTTATGTTTAAAATTCATATTGCTTTCTTGCAATCAGTGAATAACATATTGAACCATTCAATCAAACCCATAATTCATTTCACCACCTCAAACCCAATTTCAATTGATCAAGAACACCCCTCATTAAACCATTCATCAGATCTCCTTTCTTTGTCGTAATTTCGATCCTTAATTTCCAATTTCCAATTTCCAATCACCACAAACGAATAAATTATTTCCCTGCCTTCTTCTTGTTCTTCACAGACAATCACGGAAACACCCATTTTTGTTACCTTGATCTTCATCTTTCTCCCGAGCATCAAACCTAAAAGTAACAAACTATCTGATTCACCGTCAAAATAGAAACTAACTACACGTTCAACTCATGTAGATGGGTAGTTTAGGTTGGAAAAAATTGGAACTTAAAGAAACAAAGCCGGATGATTTTTTTTGTCCGTGTTTGTAACTTGTTATAAAAAGTGGCTGACTCATGCCCTTTCCAAGAAAAAGTGGATTTTAATGCCCTTTTCCGAACAAATTTTAGTACATCAATTAAAAAATTTCCAAAACCCGTTCAAAGAATTTGAATAAATCTTTTAGTTCAAAAATCTCGATAAAAATCTTTTAAATAAAAGTCCATCCCGCGCATTACATGGAAAAAATATTGTATATATATACATAAACAACCATCACTTTTAGACACAGAGACTAAAAGATAACAACATCCCTTAAAAGTTGCTCTAGACTGGGGTAAAATGTAAAGTTCTTCGTCAGACGACATATTGTGATAGAGTACTTTATATCAATTTTTAATCTAGGTTAGACTAAAAGTTTTCCTCCAAAAACGGTGGTGTTTCTTTCCTTCCAACTAGTCACAACACTGCGGTCTGCATATGAGATTGTTGCCTTTTTTTTCCTTCCATTTGTGCCTTGTAAAAAGTTATGCCCCCTAGAAGCATCAAAATTAAACAGTAGGTTCTCATGAAAGCACCATGAGATCTTAATTTCTTAGTAAAATGGAACCAAATTTTTCTTGCATTTTAGAGGTGATAAAACAGACTAGAGCTGCACAGGAACCGACGGAACCAAACCGAAACCGAGGAGCTCGGGACGGGTACAAGTACAAAAAAAGAGAACCGACTATACCCAGGTACTAGGTACAGGTTCTACCTAAGAACCGCCCGGAACTGAACCAAATGTACCTTCACATCACTAGGTTTATTATAAAGATATAAGTCATTAATGTCTTCAGCAAATAATACTTATATTGTTATACAAAGTACTTGGCCTTGTTTTTGTCTTAAAAATTTTGCTCCAAATTTAGCGTAATTAGGTTATATGCTATAGTAACACAAGTTACTGTATGGTTAGGTAGTAACAACTCCTATCAGTTTCTGACTGTTAAATCTGCGACTTGAGTATCTAGGTTATGATTTCCTTGTCTTATGCTGGAAACGTTGGTCTCAGTGTCTAAAACCCACTCGAAATTGGGATTGGTCTTGGATGATCCCTCTAGCTATCCAACCTATATTGACACAACCATAATGTTTTTTAGTAGTTTCATATATTAGTGAATCTTGCATAACGATTGTTGTCTTCAGAAGTAATTTTCTTCCCTTAGTCGTGTTGGCCATAAGTTCTTCTGTTGACATTACTACAAATCAATATTGAATTTTTACTGCAATCACATGCTTCTCATGTACTATTGTTATATCATTTAGATTCTGTAAACCACCTGTTCTTCTAGTATGTCATGTATTTTGTAGGAAGCTGGGAAATATAAATTGCTAACCTTTGAAGCTTACGTGTTTAGGTACGATTTAACTCGCTTACTTATTGGAAGTGAAGGAACATTAGGCGTGATAACGGAGGTTACTCTAAAACTAAAAAGGATTCCTTAGCACTCAGTGGTATTTTTTCTCTCCTAATTTGCATTATTTGCTTCCCTATCATTTTGTGGTTAAGTACTTGCCTCAAATTTCTTAACTATTATATTGCAATGAAGGGGAAGTATGATACCAGAAGGCAGGATTCTTGAAGAGATCAGTGACTTTATGAGTGAAGCTTAAATGCATGTTAAGGTGTCCACTGAAGTTATTTCAGGAGATTTTTAAGAGATTTTATGTTCCGGTATAGGACCAGAACCGAACCGGAACCGAACCGAACATACAGGTACGGTTCCAGAACTGAACCGAGAGTATAAGGTACAAGGTATATGTACACAGGTAGAGAACCGACCATAGGTAGGTGCATGTACTCGGCTCTGCCAATAACCGAGCCGAACCGACCTTTGTGCACCCCTAGAACAGACTAATCGTATATGTATCCTCTTGGGAGTATAACTTGCATCTTGTATTAGGCACTTGAATTCTTTGTAGGATATAGGGGTTTGGATGGCGCCCCAAATCCATTTCCGAAAGGTAAATAGAAATTGAATATATTCCAAAAAGATATCTCCCAACAGTTGTGTCCTAACCGTTTTACTCAACCATCACAATTTGAAAGTTATAAAAGCCTTGTTTTTCAAAAATACAAAAACACAGAAAATCAGTCTTTTGTACAAAAATAAAATCTTTTTTAGAAAGTCTTCATAAATAGTTTGGTGTTGCTTCATACGTTCGATTGATTGATGTTATTCGTCGTTTGTTGCAGTAGAGGAATGATGAATCATTCGTCAACAATCTATTAATTGCAGCAGTCTTGTTGCAGTGGTGGTGAGTGTTGAAGCAATGGTGGTGGTATTTGATGTTGCAGCAGTAGAGGTGAGGGTAGTTGTTGCAGCTTAGACCTTATGAGATATTCGATCTCCTATTTATATATATGAGTAATTAACCTTGATTTTATACACCGCATTGATGGTTTGAAAGCTCAAGATGAACTTGTGGTGCAATGGTAGCACACCTGACTCTACGTCAGAAGATGCGTGTTCGATTCACGTCAGGTTCACTCATTCAAATATGGTAATTTTGGTATCAGCTTTGGTTGTTGACACTAGATTTTGGTGTCAACTTTGGTTGTTGACACCGAATTATGATGTCAACAACAAAAAAAAAAATTTTGAATTTTTCAGTTTTAGTGGTGTAAACTTTGGTTACTGACACCAGATTTTGGTGTCAACTTTGGTTTGTTGACTCCGGATTATGATGTCAACAACATAAGTTTTTTTTTTCTGAATTTTCAGTTTTGGTGTCAACTTGGGTTGTTGACACCAGTTTTTGGTGTCAACTTTGATTGTTGACATCAGGTTTTGGGATCAACTTTTGTTGACACGAGATATTGGTGTCAACTTTGGTTGTTGACAGGATACTCTGGAAACAAGATGTTCCTAGATTCCATATTTGGTGTCAACTTTGGTTGTTGACACTAGATTTTGATGTCAACTTGGGTTGTTGACATTAGATTCTAAAGTCAACAACATATTTTTTTTTCTTCTGAATTTTCAATTTTTGTGTCAACTTGAGTTTTGACACCAGATTTGATGTCAACTTTAAAATATTGACACCAGATTTTTGGTATCAACTTTAGATGTTGACATCAGCACCATTCTACCACCACCACTAGCACCACCAATCTACCAGCACCACCAGCACCACCAGCACCACCACCACCACCAAGTTGTAGTGGTAAGGGAATGGTGGTGGTAGTGAAGTGATTGAGAAAGGAATTTATTATTTTTTAAAATAAAAAAAAGTTATATATGATAGATAAGGACAAGATTAAATAAGTAAGGGTATTAAGGTAACTAATTTTAAATAGATAAGGTTTCTAGAAGAAGGAAGGATATAATAATTCTGTGATAGGTATTTGTGAAGAGGTCAAAATCTAGGGATATTTAATTAATATACCCTTACCTTTTTAAATCTCATAGTAATTAAGCAAGTTGGATAATACTTGGTATATACTTGCAATCATATCCAATGGTCTAAATTCTTTAGAAGAGGACGTGTGTTCTTTCTTGAGAACAAGAGCTTTGAATGAGAAGTTTAACCTCCAATCAATGGCCTCTTTTAAGTGAAAATTCTGCAACACAACTAAAAAGTCAGATTTTATGATTTGCCAACATGCTCTACAAAATTCAATGATGAATCCATTTGGATGTGGAGTTTTTTTATGTCAAAGTGTTTGAAATAAGTTAGTTGACGCGTTATTCATGGCTTATCCTGCTAACACTTTAAAGTAAGTTTTAACCAATATTTTTCAATAGCCAATGTATTTATATGATTTATCTGGCTGGATAACTATGTATAACAAGCATCTTACCTGGTGTATATGCACCGGGCGTGTATAAGCTTAGGCAGTTAAAGTTGTATTAGTAGACCCTGGTGTTATTTTCAATTGTTATTTCCCCCCGGTAAATATAGGATATTGATTTTGTCTAGGAACTATCTTATCATTTCAATTGTTCTAAATGTCATTATATTGCAATTAATTAGAATTTCGAAAGAAAAGGAAACTCATTTTAAATGATTCAGACATTGGTATATTCACATTCGGTAAAATTACCAACAAAATTAATAAGTAATTAGGATACAATGAAATTTGACCCAATCTGGTGTAAATGGTCTTATCTGCAATACGTCTCTCAAGATACAACGATCTTTCTTCCATGAGTAGAAGGGAAACCAAATTTGACAGTCACACTTTTGTGTCTGATTTGTCTCATTTCTTCATATTGATTGTGCTCGATTGTGTACTAATGTGTTACTTTATGTGTTTGTAGGTATTTTTGGGAAATAAACATTTTTAGAAAAATTGGCTCGAAAAAGTGTTAAAGGAACCCAGATTTTGGATAAGGGCACCCCAAGTGAATTGATAAAGGCACCCATGAATTTGAATTCAAATAAGAATTGACGGGAAATCTCACTCTTTTTATTTGTGTGATTCTGAACGATAGTTTTGGGTTGTTTTGAAGTAAATTAAGACAAGATATATTTGCCATATAATAAAGGAATCGTGTACAACTTAAATATGTCAAGACAACAACAATAATCTCGTGAAAAAGGAAACAAGATAATTCTCGGTAGTTTTTGATTTGACTTAAAATCAAAGATTTTATTCTCGATTTTTAGATAAGGCAACAACATCAAAGAGTTTGCATGTGATTTAAATACCTAGAATTGCTCAAAGGAAGGAAATCAGAACGAGATGATTAAAAAGGGAAGAAAAAATATCGAGATTATTTTCTTTACTGCCGAGAGATTGATTCTCATTAATGAGGATATATTCATGAAGATAATCGAGTGGGGTTGTTGTCTAGTATAAATAGAAGAGCCAAGACAAAGAGTTTGGAGAGAGTTTTGGAGAGCTAGAATCGAAGAAAAATCAAGTTGCAGAATTTCTACTGCTGCTGCTAGAAGAAGAACACGAAGAACGTAAGGGTGTTAAGAACAGTTGTTTATATCAGAGTGTCATTTATTTCAAAAAATTATGTAACAGTAAATTTGCAACGTATATTTTGAATTAACAACACTTGTTTTGTAACAGTGAGTCTGTAACACCTTTACACAGTTGCAAACTCGATGTTTACTTCTTCTTTTTTCATCTTTGTAAACAATTTTTGAGCCATGGATAAATATTTTGAGAGGTTGTTTACCATGATGAGCTAATTCTCACATAATCAAGGCAATGGAGGAATCTATTTACGCATGATTGATCGGTAATATCCTTTAAATTATTTATTTACTCTAGTTTATTTTTGATTCACTCAATCACTATTTTTATAGAGTTTAATTTGATTGCATGATCTTCTTCATTGTCATTCAATTTGATAGGTTATGCTTTGTTATATCAATTGATGATCTATGCTTAATGGGAACAAATAATATTTGAGAATCTGTCTGATTATTAGTGAATTAAGATTTAAAAGGACTTAAAAGGTGACTAGAGTTTTGAAATATTTAGAGTATCATTAAATCATGAGTAGTAGTTGAATACATAGTCTTGGTTGTTTGTAAAATCTTGATATCACTTTCAATTTAGTTTTCTTTATTTTTAGTATTAGAAAATAGGTTTAAAACAAAATCTTCACAAGTCTTGAACGAATCTGTTTACCACTTTCTACAAAACATATCATAACTCAAAGAAATATCAAAACCAAACTTATGTGTTTATTTTTCTCAAAATTATGACTACAATGAGTGCTAGTGAAATCATATTGTCTTGTGTTTTTCTCGGTTTTAGAATGAAGCATGAATGAGGTGTGTATACATGATCGATGACTTTTTAATTTTTCTTCATAACATCTCTAACTCTCTTGCTAGTGAGCAATCACTCTCATTGGTTTCATATACAAGTGAACTTATGTGCATGAGAGGAGGATGTGGAATTTTTTCTGGAGATGAAGAGGCTATGTCATCGCGATTTCGTCTTCTAACCAAATTGCTTGGAAATTCGGGTATGTCCCGACTGAAACTTTAGACCACCAATCAGTATAATCTTTAACACTAGCGCATGCCAAGTGATTCTTACAAATCTTCAATCCTTGTCACTTATCACATGTATCCCCTATGATATCCTGCATATAAATTTGTGGTGGTGTTTTGTGAGGAATAACAACTTCTCCGATCACTTGACACCAACATTTTTCCCCCAAGTACCTATAGCCTTTTCCACCATCGATATCCAAGAAAAGACACCTTGCTTGTGACATCAACAAACTAAAATTTAGGGCCTTGTGGTTGGCATACACATTATCCTGCCATGGTTGCCATGTTGTTTCTTCTGTTGATTTAAGATCCACTTGCTTACGAGCATTGCAAAAAGAGAATTTACCTAAATCTTCTTGATTTTTGGCTAATATTTCCTTGTTAAATACCTTCATCTTGGGCTATTTATCACTCCAAACTGGCGGGTTATTTTTTATTTCAGGGAAAAGAGTATGGAAGTAATAATAAAACCAATACTACAAAAAAAATCATAAATACAATTACACAATATAAATATAGGAGTTACATCAAAAAGTAAAAATATTGGAGTGAGTAGTAATGCATAGCTCGAAGAAGTTTCACATGCCATTGAATGTTTTTTTCCTCCCACTACTAACATCACTTAAGGCTTTGTAAAGAGTAGCCAATATGGGACTTCCCCAATCAAATGACCTTTGATCTTCCAAATCTTTAAATGACACCAACCATCCAAACCTTGGAATGGATGCACCATTCTGAAAAATACTTAACCAATCATCCATAATAGAAAAACCCGAGTAATCTCCGCCCAATAGGGTAACATATCCATGTGATGTACATCTTTGAATAGTAATACCCAATCATACATGATACCACATGGAATACCACCACCATTCTTTAAATATTTGACTGCGTCAAGACCTTCCATATTATTGTCGTTTTCCATTGAATATTATCTATGTGGCACTTTATCTTCTAACAAACCCTCTAACTTTTCATTTAACCGAGCATTAATATATGCAACAAATATATGAAAGAAATCCTTAAGGTAAGTCCTATATATAGCTTTATCTTCGGCGTCGCCCCACTCGCAACATTGTAGCTCATTTCCTTTACCAACTCCTATTTCAGTTAACCAACTGAAGTAATCGGGAGTGGACCCTATTTCAAATGTAGAAAAATAAAATGTATGGGTAGATTTTAAAACCCGCTTTAGAGTTGATCGGTGATTTTTTGGTCCCTTTTTCTAACATCTATTTCAAAAAACCGTCTCAATCCACACTTATCTAAATGAGTCTTATATTTTTCATTTTTAGTCACAATCTCATAAAGTATCTTCATGTGAGTAATTCCACCCCTATATCGTATTTTAGGTTCGGTATCCAATTTACACATATGCATTGTTTCCCCTTCCATTTAAGACACACGAAAATATAATCGTTCCATTGAAGACACCCGCAATTTAAATCCTATAACTAATATTCTACAATTACTCATTCATATAATCAATATCAAAAATCAATATTCCAAAACAATTACTCATTCATTCATACAAAAACAATTTCATTCCAAATCAACAATATTCATTCATTTATACAAAACGGAATCATTCCAAATCAACAACATTTATCCAAATCAAAAATCAACAACATTCATTCACACAAAACAATTTCATTCCAAATCAACAATATTTATTCATACATAATAGTTTCATTCCAAATCAACAACATTCATTCATTCATCCAAATCAAAAATCAACAACATTATACAAAACAGTTTCATTCCAAATCAACAACACTCATTCATACAAAACAATTTTATCCCAGATAATTCATAAAACAACAAAAAATTAGATTTAGATCATACTTTAAACGAATTTTGATGATTAATTGAAAAAAAACCTATAAAAATTGGGAGGAAAAAAATTTAGGGCAAGTTAATAAAAAACGAAATTATAGGATTTAAACCTTATGAAAATACTTAATTGTAGGTGTAATAGACTCACCTTTGAATGATTAACGATGGGTTTGTGAAAATTTATCAACTGGTTCGATTAAATTTGGTGATTTGATTTTTTTGGAGAAAAGAAGATGGAAAAATACACTTCACAGTTGAATTCAAGTGGAAATACGCTTGAAAGCCATACGGGGGAACTTCACCCGTCTGGCTAAGAAAAAAATACTTTGACGGGTGAAATTCACCTGTCCATGACTGATTTTATGGTAGACGGGGAAATTTCACCTGTCTAGCCTCTTTACCTCACTACTGCATGGTGCAACGGTCACTCATTCACCTAGTCACTCACTCATATTGAAAAGGATAGAGTACTCAAACATTCTATTCCATAGCCTTTGTTGTAAGAAGAGAACAAAGAATCTCTTCATGAAAGGTTGCATCCCTTGGAAGAGACTTTTCATGGAAAATCTCTTCCTTTGAAAGAGTTGTTTAAAAACTATATTAAAGAGGGTTCATGAATGGACACAGCCCTTCATAATTTTCTAGTTGTAACTAATCTTTGTGTTTTTAGAAGGATGTGCAACTTTTGAAATTTTCATCTTTGGAATATTATTAACTGGATCGTATTTGAAGCGTTAATGACTGTTGGAGAAGCCAATCAGAATGCGATGACAGGCAAAGTAAGTGATGATATGACTTCATCAAAATCAAAAATAATTGTGACAACGACATATGGCGACTTGAGGGCTCTCGTATTATATAAAAATCTCCATGGCTTTTAATTTTCGTTTGTTGATTTGTCGTCAGGGGCGAAGCTACATTATAGGTAGGTAGGTCCCTGGATCCACCCGAATTTTCGAGATAAACCTATTAGTAGATAAAGTTTTACGTGGAATTATATGAAAAATCTAAGTTTGGTTCCTCTCCATTCCATAAACCCATCATTTAGATAGTTTATATTTATAGTCCAAGATATAAGATGGACGGCTAATAATAATTGTTTTAAATTGATGATATATTTCTATATTTTATAAATGATTAAACTGACCTTTGTTAATTATGTATTATTAATAAAAAATAAAAATAAAAATTCATTGCACAATCAGTTAACGAATTATATTTTTTTTTTGCTTTATTATCACGATAAAATAAAATATATATCCGAGATTTTTTAGGATCTCAGTTGAATGCCTTATTTAATTTACATTTGTAAGTGGGTATATTATCAGTTACGGTCTACGTATTTTTACCAAAATTTCGATCTGGTTATGATCTCTTCTTCCCAATTGTGGGAAATAGTTCACGATAAACAACTATTTACGTCTGTCATTGTTCGACTTACTACGGTATTTAATTTTTTCTCTCGGAATCCATATTTTCTCCCGTAATAAAATATTTTCAGCAGTCTTTTATTTTTCGTTTCTTCTCAAAGATTTAATCTCTTATAGATTTCATGTACGTCTGATACTTTCAATTATTTAGCCTAGTGAAAACTTTGATTATCATGTGGTAAAGTTGTGATAACTGGTTACTTCACACATCTTTTTGGTGAAATTTAAAGATTTTCACATGTTTTAAAGAACCTTGTTGTGATAAATAACATTTTTTAAAATTAAATAACCTAAATCTGATAACAATTTTAAAGTCATATAACGTTCTCATATACTCCCTTCGTTTTAAGAAAAGAGTTATTTTCTCTTTAAATTTTTGTTCTAACGAAAGAGTTATTTTCAATTTTATTAGGACAAATTTTTAAAATTACCATTTTTATAAAGTTTTCTTCATTTTTATCTTCTTCATTTGAGGGTAAATTTGCAAAAAAATTAGAAAAACTACTCTCTTTCATTTTTATCTTAATAATTGTGCAAGTGAAAAAAGTAACTCTTTTCATCAAACGGAGGAAGTATATGATTCCTGAAACGGAGGAAGTATATGATAGCAAATTCATTACATGTATTCAACTTACTCTGAATCTAAGACTTTTCATTGATTAAACTACTAAATGATTTTAAATACATAAGATAATGCTTCAAAATAATGCTGAGGAATCCTTAGATAAACCCTGGGAAGTTGAATTTAGCAGTATTGGATTAGTAGTAGGTGCAAGCAGTCTAATTTAAGGGAATCCGCCATGAGGAAAACCCAGGTATGTTTCGGCCATTAACGTCAGGAGGCAGCATACGGTACTGATCATTGTCTAGTTCCCCAGGACTTTAATCATCTGTTCTACAACAAGAGCCCTTCTTATCCACCTCGCCCCCATGTCTTGATGGTTCATACACGATGTGTCAACCACACTGAGAATCATGTATATAAGCTATGTTAGCTACCATATCTTACTGATTTTTTTGAACTTACCAGCACTTGAGTTTCAAATAATTTAGGAGTTGGTCGAGTTCACACAACCTCCAGTCCATCCGCAATTCAAAACCCATCAATAGTTAAGCTTACTTTCACATCCATTACTACCAGACCTTCGCCTCACGTGCACTATTCCTACACTCGAGCTACACACTACCATTCTTTCACCACAAGTTGCAAACGACCGCCAGTACCAGGCCTGAAGTCCTCCTGCTGTTCATATTCACAATTTCAGTTATCACATCTGAAACAGGTATAAATGATGATAATTATAGATTTGCACTAGTCCAACTATTAGTTCTGCTGATAATTTCAGTTATCACTCTTGAAACAGGTGACATTTGCAGAATTCACTACACTAAAAACAACCCCTTTACCACGAGTTCTTGCCATCGTGTTAGATATTCCTCTAACACCATATAAAAATTATTTAGAGCAAATAATGTTATTTAGTTTTCTGCCTTAGAGCCATAACAAAAATTGGGCATGTAAAGAATAAAACTGCTTGTTTAATCTGATAACTCTAGCGATCACCTAGTTACTAGTGGAAAAATCAAATTCTCACAAACACTTTTAACTAAAGAATGTTAGGAGCAACATCTTGGTGAACTAACACATACAAGAAAATAAATAAATAAATCATTTATGCATTATATCAAACACATACAGAGCAACAAACAAAGTTAAACTAACAAATCTATTTTGGATGAATATAAACTAACCATATCATACAAACCAAAATACACAAGATAGCAAGTACAATTTTGTGACTAATAACTCGAATACACACAATACAAATCAAATTCGTAACAAAAAGAACGGGGGTGCTGATTTAATTTTCCAATACTCCAACAACAGCAAAAAAAAAAGGAATTGGGTCCATTGCATGTATACCACCATTAATAGAAAAAGACCAAACAATTTTACAAAAAAACATTAACTGACCTTAAAACGTGGTGATAATTTGTTTTTTTTTTAATCACGAAGCTCTCCAACTGTGATAATCAAGAGAATTTTTCTTGGAGCTAAGGGGAAAAGAATTAACAGGATAAACTAGGAAGATGATAATTTGGTTTGTTTCGTAAAATTTGGTTTTGGATCTTTTTTTAATCGGCTCTGTATCTATAGAAGATGAAGGCGTAACAAACATTGATGAAAACCTTTATTTTAGGAATGTTGCTATATATATACGGGGATGCTTGATTTATCACAGCTGTAATACTGTAATACAGTAGCAATCTAGAAAAACGGAATTATTTTCCTAATTAATGAAAAAGTTATTTTTATAATGTAAAAATACTTTGACTAATTATGATTCTTTTTTAAACATACTAATTATGGGTTTGATATAAGTAGTATTTTAATGATGTATTTTTAATATATATATAAAAAAATGAGTTATAAATAACTTTTCCTTTTTATAAACTATCAAGAGAAAACTTTAAATCCGTAAAAATTAGAAAATACAGAAACAGAGGGGAAGAAAAAACTTATAGAGTGCTCGAATTTAATAAGCGAAATCGCGAATAAAGAAAAAGATTTTCGGTGAGTAAGGACACTTTTGTTCTTATTAAAGTATCAGTAGTTAATTAATTTCAAAACAACGAATAGTGCTTTTGATGCCTGGTTTAGTCGTGGATGCCAGGTTTAGTTAGGGATTCATAGAATTAATTAAAGGTCGGAGGAAAAGATAAAATAGGATCATCCAATAGTAATATCCCCTACCTCTTAACTAGGGTTGCACAAACCCGATACAGACCCGTCATCCGACCCGCACCCGTTTATTTTAACCCGATCCGCCGATAAACGGGTCGGATGCCGGTGACAACTTCCATTATCCGCTTTCTGGCGGGTTGGGTGCGGGTGTCATCTTCTTTCACCCGACCCACCCGCCCAACCCGCCAGAAAATCCCTTATAACGAAAAGAATCGTACATAACACAATTTCATTTTTCGGGGTCAGTTTTTCATTTTCTATTTCGTTCTCTCTTTCAACAGCCAAATAAATTTTTTTGTTTTCGATTTCACGAGTGGAGAAGATTGAAGAAAAGATCTGGATGGATTTCATGTTCATGGATTCGATCTCATAAGTGTTGATTGTTTGATTTATCTCGTATATAATACAAAGTTTTGATTGATTTTTTGTAGATTGTTTCATGAAAAGATCTGTAGATGTTTTGTGATAAGAAGGATTTCAGATTAAAGAGAATCGTTTGTTGAATTAGATCCAACAAGTAGAAATTTGTGTTAATCTCATCTTAATTTTGCTATTGAGTTAAAAAAATTGAAAAAATTTACCAAATTTTTTTCTAGGGTTCTTGATTGAATTTGGATCAAGCTTTCAATCTATAATCTCAATAGAAAATATAAGTTCATTTTTTAGTTTAGCATACTTTAATCTCTATTACCCATCAAATCTATTTAAATTTGATTAACTGACAGTTTTTGATCTCGTTTGACACAAGTACTATCATGGGTACTGTTTTCCTCTATGATTCTTGTCAAGTGTTATTTTCTTTTCATTTCTTTGCTTTTTTCTTCCTCCTAAACTCTGTTATTAAACATCAAGTGATAGCACCGCTCCTACTCTGGTTGCTTACTTCTTTGATCACTACTATCATCTTGCACCAACAGGTATTGAGTTATGATGGTTTGCACTCCCCTGATTCTTTGGCAATAACAACTTCTGGAATAGCAGTGTAAGTCTTCAAAGCTTTTGCGTTATTCTCTTTGAATTCAGAGGCATATTCTATATCTTGTGTGTATGTAATATTGTAATCAAAGTTTAAGTGATGGTCATGAGTCTAGACTTTTCTTATGTAAAAAAATGCAGAGCTCTTTCAGAAGTACCACACTCGAAAACAATAGTTGGTGTTCGAATTGGTTTAGTTGGTGATAAGTATATAGTGAATCCAACTACCAAAGAGATGGAAGAATCAGAGCCAGACTTGGTGTTGGCAGGAACATATAATGCCATTTTAATGATAGTGTCAGAATACTGTAATGCAAAAGTTACAGATTTTGAGCTTAAACATCACCCATCGGCGCTTTCTCTCGTACTTGCTTTATATGTTTAAACTTCAGTGCCATTTTTGGAATATTTGTTTCTTTTGTCTGATGCTACAGAGCATAGGCCAGGAAACTGGTAAGTGCAGCTTGACCTTTTTCTTGGCTCTTCTTAGTAGTAATGGATGTTGAACTTCATCTCTCTGTCCTACAACTTGGATTCTTTTCTACCTCAGTTGCCCGAACTTCGCTTACTTTTGAATTGATCTTATAATCAGTTTGTAGGAAGTGTATCTATAAGAAGCTGACAGATGAAGATTGCTTCCCAGTATGCAATATTGATCTGGGTTGTGTTCCAGAGGAGAAGCTTAGGTAAAACCCCTCTTCTTTATGTTTCGTTTGCAGCTTATTTCGTTAGATGTTGAGAAAAGAACATTTTTAGTGAGTTTTTTTACTTTATTTTTGAAGCATGACTCTCTTTCTCTTTATCTCTCTCTCTATATATGCTAACTTGACTTACTTCTGATTAGCTCTTGATTCATGTTGGATAACTTGGTTTGTTAGAAGAGTGACAGGAAAGAGAGACGAAAGCTTTTGGAGTTGGCGATGTTGATACTACTGAATTCATTCTTCATTCTCTAACTGTTAAACAATTTGATGAAGAAAATAGTTGTGTTTTACATTATTTATTTTATTTTTCTGCCTTAAATTGTTGCTTGGCTACTGAAATGAAGATATCTCATTATTGAATTTACCTGTTTTATTGCTATTCAGCTTGTTAGTGTACAGAAGTAACAGAACAACAGTTTTAGTTAGATTTGTGCAGTCTGGGCGGGTGACCCGCGGGTGCCCGCATCCGACCCGCTGTAAAGTCGGGTCAAACCCGACCCGACCCGTCCTACGGCAGGTTGGGTGCGGGTGAAAAAATTGGTCACCCGCCTTTACGGTGGGTTGGGTGCGGGTGAGGCCAAACCCGACCCGACCCACCCGATGTGCAGCCCTACTCTTAACCATATATTTTTATAAATGGCTAAACTACTCCCATTTGATTAGTCCTAATACATAATTAGTTTAATTAATTAAAAAGATTAAATTAATTATATAGATTATAGTTAGGATTAAAATTAGATTTTTTTTCCTAAAAATGGGAAAAATGAGGGGCTTTCAAAGATTCTTTAGGGATCGTCATGGTCGTATCATCAGACTTTGACGACCCTCACCTATTACATTACTATTCTATGAAAAATCGTCATGGTCATATTTGATGACCATGACGATCCTAACCTGATTTGAGTCGTCACTGTCTTTTATTTAAACCATGACGAATCTCGAATCAGAATTCTCTATATGAAATAATTACTTAGACCCGTATCGGTGTATACCAAACACTACAACTGAAAAAACATTAAAAAAAATAAAAAAAACAGAACCAACATTCATAGACTAAGTACAAGGGTCGTTATGGTCTAAATATTCGACACTAACGACCCTAGTTAAACCATGACGACCATATAGATAAACAGTAACGACCCATGGTTTCATATAAACTAATGTCATTAGGGTTTAAAATACAAACCGATGCGGCACTAATACACTATGTCTACAAGAAAAAAAAACTATAAAGGGTATTATAGTTTTAGGTAATACTATAACGACTGTAGACAAACCCTTCGTCTTTAGTGAAAATATACAGTAAGGGTTGTCATGGTCCTAAATCAAATACCATGACGATTTTTCATAAATTTCGCATGCATATGAAAAGTCGTCATGGTATATATATTGCGACCATGACGGCCCTCTTTATGAAACTGCATTTTTGCGGTTACAAACCTAATTTTATGCTCAAAACATACATATAAACAATCACAACAAGTAGAATAATAGGTTCTAGTTACTTACTCTCTCATTTGGGCCATTTCTGCTTCACGGTTTAATTCTTCGGTGCTTTTCTCGCTCTACTTTCCTTTTAGTCTCTCTACGATTTTAGGGTTATCTTCTTGTCTTTGATAATGCTTCGCACGATCCATGTTTGTAGAAGAAATTAATCGTCGATTAAAGTTTTCAAATCGACGATTACGACGATGAATTAAGTTCGGAAAAAAAGGGTCGTTTTGGTTAAAAGGAAAGGGAGAGAGGTGGAGTGATTTTCTGTTTTTTGATTTTAGACTGAATGGGGGCTTATAGATTAAATATAATAGGATTTTAGGATTAGTTATTATGGAAGGGTAATTTAGTATTTAGACCATCTTTTGGTATCCCCCTATATTTTTTGGAGTGTGTTAAAATTTCTAATAGCCCCCTATTAATTTTACAAGCCCCCAATTAAACCAGGTTTCGATGCAACTATGTGTAGTAGTAGTACTTACGAATTACGAGGCAATATGTACCTGATGTATATAGTACTTTATTGTTTCACATGTTTGGTGTTTAGTTTGCACAAGCAGACAAAATTATATAAATTTGAATGGTTAAATTTAACTGTCCTATGAATTCTTGACTATATTGGAGTCTACGAGAATTATTTTGGCCCTACCACTAAAAGTTAAAATAGGGTTATTATGAAAAAAATTCTAAAATCCCTTATCCAATTATTTATGTTATTAACTAATATGCTTGATTAGTGTTAGTTAATTCAAATGTAAGTTAAACTTAGTTGGTGATTAAAATCAGATTATAGTTAGTGTTAGATTGTAAGAATTAGAGTAGAGTTCTTTTTCAAAGTTTGTAGAAGAAGAAGAAAAATTTAAGGAAAACTAGGATTTTGGGGTTTTGGTAACAAATATGAAAATTTATAGTGACGATGAGGATTCTAGTGGTGATGAAGAAGTGGGTGCATCTATGTATCACCAATCATATTACTATGATTTCGATCCCACCGATTTGGATTATTTGTTGGATGAACAAGAACGTGTGAACCAAGGCATATTTGATGAATTTACTCAAGCAAATGAAGATTCTAACTAGGAAAATGAAAGGTCTTAATGCTTCCATCGTCAGGTATACATTCTTAGAATCTCCAAACATGTTTTTGAACCTTATAATTGCCCAAAAGTGGATTTTTTGCAAAATTTTGAGCTGTTCTCGGGGATACATATAACCCAGAATCATTGGATACGATATCTTCGTATCCAATGATTCTATATTTTCTGGAAAATATAAACTGAAATCGGTGGATGTGGTCATGAACAACGACTGATTCTGGTATATATTTTGGCGGGATTGGTAGGTAAAATAATTGGCCTTTATGGACTTATTTATCGAACGATTCTTTCCCTTGGAGATTTTCCCAAAATTCCGCAAGAGTTGAATCGTTCGATATGTGTTACTCTATGCGCCGATTCCAATTGAAAAAT
Organism: Papaver californicum; assembly: GCA_023531435.1. Classification (NCBI taxonomy): domain Eukaryota; kingdom Viridiplantae; phylum Streptophyta; class Magnoliopsida; order Ranunculales; family Papaveraceae; genus Papaver; species Papaver californicum. Next base: position 3,896,204 of record JAJJMC010003557.1, read on the forward strand.
TATACAGAGAGCTCCACTTTCTAGAATGCTATAATCGGCACACAAGTCAGTTCACATGTACCGATTCCAACATTTGGGGATTTTTTCCAAAAATGTAGACAAGACAGAATCGATTGATATGGGATGACATAAAGGCCGATTCTTTGGAATCGTTGGGCACGACTGTCCCATGTCCAACGATTCTAATGCCTAATTTCTTCGATGTACATTGTAGATTGTTCAAACACTCGGCGACGATCAACTTGAACCCATGTCTTAGATGGGGCCTGATACTTATGAACAGTACTACACTGATTTGGTGTGGGGAAACAGAGACGATGCAAATCAAGGGTTTGTGGACAAAGGGATAGAGATCAAACAAGCATTAGTCTTAAGCAAACGTTCGAGGAATGATCATTTGGAAATTGTTTGCGAGAGAAATGGCAAGATTGAAAGTCACGGGGCAAAGGAAAAGCCGTATATGAAGAAGACACAGAGGGTGTACATTACTAAATCAAAGAAGTATGAGTGCCCGTTTAAGATTATAGTGCATAGACGCGATGGTGTATATAATCTTTGTAAAATGATAAATGGTTGTCATAATCATGATGATCCGGAATCTCTTATTGGACACGCTGCCGTTTGTGGGTTGAAACCATATCAAAAAGCAACGGTAAGGTCGATGAAGGAAACTACACCAAGTAATATCCTTAGGAAGATCAAGGAGGATGATACTAAAAACTTGTCCACTTTGAGGCAATTTTACGCGGAAAAAACAAGCATCAGGAGGACAAAATGGGATGGTATAACGGTTATGAAAAAATCTCAGTGGTTAACCAAGCAATATAACTATAAAATGAAAAAGAAGGTAGTGTATGGAAAAGTGACTCGTATTTTCTTGGCACATCCGAAGATGACCAATTGGCTTAATGCTTCTATCAAGTTTTGTTGATAGATTGCACTTACAAGACAAACAAGTACAACATGTCGTTGCTAAACATATGTGTCCACACTTCGGAAAAACAAACTTTCTCGGTGGCATGGGATTTTATGGATCGGGAGAATGAGGTGAGTTTTATTTGGATGTTGGAAAACTTGAAAGAGATTTACCATAGCGATCAAATGCCTAGGATCATAGTGATGGATAAGGATCAAGCACTAATGACACAATTTCTTTGTATATGGCACATATAATGCAACATCAGAGCGTATTGCAGGGGCCATATCCAGAGGCCAAAACCACATAAAGGTAGTGCTCGTGAGAAGGATGAAGACGATCGTCTTAGTAAACTAACTCGGGAGGAACGAGAGGAAGAAAAGAAGAGAATGGCCAAAGAGTACGAAGATAATGAAGTGAAATGGAATTTTTTTCAACATCATTGTATTTGATGGTACATTCGATATCCGAGGCAGAGTACAAATCTAATTCGGAGAATTTCAAATATGTTTGGACAAAGGTTGGCGAGAAAGCGATGGTTTATTGCGTGAAGCAATTGTTGGAGACGCACAAAGAAAAGTTTTTGTATGTGTATACCTACCAACATATGCATTACAAGAATGAGGCGACAAGTATAGCGGAAGGATCTCATGGACGATTGAAAAAGATACTTCAGGGGAGTCAAAATAATGTGGTTACGATACAAAAAGTTATCCATCAATACACTATGGAGGATATCAACAAGATTCAGATCCAAATGGAAGATAGTAGGATGAAAGTTGTGACCATGTACTTCGAAGATTACGGTACGTTGCTAAGGGGTATTTCATATATGCTGTTGCATTGGGCTATCCATTATATGATAAATAATTATAAGGACTATGAGGATAACGAGCACGGGAGAAAAAAGATTGTTTGTTCTTGTAAGACGATGACGACCATGGGGCTCCCGTGTCGCCACATGATTGCTAGTAACCCCCAAGGGATTCCGTTTGAGCTCATTAATCCGTTTTGGAAGCAACTTACTTTCACACCAAGTCCGATATAAGATGCAAGTCAATCATTTGTAGACACGGATCTTGGGAGTAAAATAACCGAGGGCTACTCCAACAAGAACAATTTGCAACGAAAAATTTTGATGCACGACTTGGTCCTCGCCATTCACCCACATATGAAACCGGTTGAAGAAACAACTAAGATACCGCTGACTGGTAGACCACCTACCAAAGTGGATTTGAAGCAAGAAAGGAAAAATTACAAGGCGGCGATGAGTAACCAAAGAGACCCTTCACTATATGAGCATACCGATGATATGTATGAAGACGCTCCCGCTCCAAAGAAAAGGGGTCGCCAGAAGAAGCAAGAAAGTGTACCAAGTGGGCAAGAGCATACCTATGTTATATATGAAGACGCTCCCACTCCAAAGAAAAAGGGTTGCCCGAAGAAGCAAGAAAGTGGAGAAAGTGGGCAACAAGCCAAGTCAAAGGATCAAAGGGATCCCATCGTTCCAATCGTTCAAAAGCAAGAAAGTCTAGTGAGTGCAACACAAGGCGCAAAAAAGGTTCACATCATCCCTTCACAATAAAGTCAAGCGAGTACAATACAAGTACAACTAAGAGGGGAATCAAGGAAAAAGGGGTCTATAGATTCCCCATAAGAGCCGTTGAATATAAGAGAGACAATTGGTTATCAAGTAACACCTAGGGATGTGTGGGGTAGACCCTATTGAATGTGTTATAAGATATTCCATGAGTATCTTACGAAACTCCCTTCAATCATTCGTCCCTACGTATTATCTACCGACGACGTGCATGGGGATGGAAATTGTGGATTTCACATTGCGTTCGAACAAATAGGCTATTTAAGTTTGGAAGATGAGAAGAACCTAACCCATTGCCAAAATTTTAGAAAGATGATGGCCTTATGACTACAAGAAGACATAGAATTTTACATCTCGATGATGAGGGGAAGGTACAATGGAAGATAACCAAGTTGAGTTTGACGAATTGGTTGTTCGTGTTCAAGGGCCAAAGGGGGATGAACCAATTATCAGTAAGCATTGGCTGACCATGCCTCGATGTGGTCATCTGTTGGCGGATACGTGTGATACAAGCTTAATTTATACATTTTACCGCCTAATTTATATTTACTAGTACTTGATTTTGTACTAACTTTGTTATTTTTATGTTTTTATAGGTTGCATACATAAAACCCGAACTTACTAAAAGATATGACTAATTGGAATAAATTAGTAGCAACACAAGCATCCAATGGTTCTAATTGGATTAAATTAGTAGCAACACAAGCATCCAATGGTTCAATATTTAGTTTTGTATAATTTTCTCGCTAACGTAATTTGATGATTATGCTGAGACGTTGAGCTTTTGATGCGCCATGCTAAGGGTGTCCCAATGATATTTATGACTCTAATACATTTAATAGGTAATGTCGATAGAACAAACAATAGATAAATATTCAGAAAATTATGTTTCATTTCAGTAATTGAATAAAAATAGTGGTGGATACTATAACCCCTTGTTACTGATTCTCCCAGTATGTTATCATTTACCTCCTCGTTAACCGTAACACCACCTCCAGCTTCCTTAATTGGAAAAAATTTAATCTTTACATTTTGTTGCACCCATATATTGTTACCACCATTCTAAACTATATTTCCCATTAGTCCCATTAGCAGTTAACCACCTCTGTCTCTAGACCCAACAGAACCCAAAGAAAAGTCCATGCCTTTATCTCTCTGCCAGTTCCGTCAGCCAACATTGCTATTCACGTTCTATCTCTTTAAGACTTCAACCAACACTTTATTCTTTCTTTTCAGACCACTTGCCACATCCACACCGAATCCACAACAATCAAGTCTGACAATCTTTTTTCTCCACTTTCTCTACAGTTCCAACCAATCAACTGCTTTTGGTACACCATATAAAGTCCAACAGGACCCTAGCATGAATTCGACTTGTACTTATTTTGTGCAAGCCATGGAGATGAAATGTGCATGTCTTCACTCTTTCTGTGTCCATCATGAATCACCAAAAAAGCTCTTTTAACCATGTTTACCTTGTAGTTAGGTTTTTACAACTACTAGATAATATGAATTAAGCGGAAAATATGTACCAATTATGTCCGTATCAAATACCCCAAACCTATATTTTTCTAGTCCTCGAGCAAAACTAATCTAAACTAAGTCTAAGAAAAATAATAAAATCCTAACTCACTTTCGAATGAATGACGATTATACTTAACATGTGTAACAAGTATTTACACCCCTAAGTGGCCTTAGCAGACGAGTTTTATCTCGTGAGGGTTTACAAGAGATATACCCACAAAACCTTTACTCTAACTTTTAGCTACTTGTGAACGATTGAGGATAAACACTAAACAAGATTAGTTGACATACTAAATTATTAGGCTATAGGAATCGTTACCCTGTATGAATCCAATTGTTGTACACGAGTTTGCACTCAACGTACTAAAATTCATATAAGAATGCTAAAGGAAATACTGGTCGTTGAGGTTTACTGATGCCTTATGGGCTTACCGTACTGCGTTGAAGACCCCATTGGAATGTCACCTTATCATCTAGTTTTTGGCAAGGCCTGTCACCTGCCCGTCGAGTTTAAACATAGAGCATATTGGGATATAAAGCAGATAAATTTTTCACTTGACAAGGCAGAAGCTCACAGGAAGCTCCAGCTCAATGAGTTGGAAGAGATTCAGATAGATGCATATGATAGTGTTAGGGAGTATAGAAAAAAATGAAACTTATGCATGATAGAAATATTTTAAGAAAGTCATTTTCTCCAGGTCAAAAAGTTCTTCTGTATGATACTCTTTTGCATCTATTCCCCAGGAAGTTACTGTGACGGACCAAATTTTTTTTGCTTCCAATGGGTCGGGTTTCGGCCTATTAGGCCAGCTCCAACTTCCCAATATGCCACTCGAGAAGCCGTACTTTTAAATTTTTCGAACCAATTCGATCTTACCAAGCAAATGTTCATCAATTTAATTCAAATTGCTTTATAACTAGCAAACATTGCTTTTAAATGGGTGAGGATTGGCCAGTTGCCAAAGTCAGGGTAGTCGGATACCAGCCACCGTTACAGTTAACGGTCTCCCGGGTAGCCATCCGTAGATGGGATCCCCAGTTGGGCCTGAGGAATAGCCAGTTTCCAATGTCAGGGTAGTCGGATACCAGCCACTGTTACAGCTAACGGTCTTCCGGGTAGCCATCCGTAGATGGGAGCCCCAGTTGGGCCTGACAACTTACAGTACTAGGTCAAGCTCAGCAGACCATCTCTTACAAATGATATGAACTACTGAAGAGAATTAGTAATCATTTCCAGATCAATGGTATGAACTGTCATCATAAACAGCAACCATTCTTCTCAGATGATATGAATTGCCTCTAAATTGCAACAACCATCTCCAAGTCTCATTTGGTGATATGAATTGGCATCCAACAATCACCTTTCATTTCTCATTAGATGATATGAACAACCTCCAAGAAGTTGCAATCATCTCTCAAGGTAGTATGAACAGCCAGTACTGCAATTACCTCTTACTGCCAAGGTTACAATCATCTCCGAATGGATGGTATAAACTTCCAAGTAGCAACCAACCCTTTCCCGACGATATGAACAACCTTTAGCAGTTGTGCTGAACCGCATAACGGCTGCCTACATACCCTCTCTGTAGCTCGAAGGGATCAAGCACGACCGTAGTTCGTCATTCTTTGGTTTAACTAGTATGAATTGTATGAACTGCTTGTCGTAGCAACAACAATATTTAAGATAGAATGAACTGCTTACCCAAGGCGGTAACTATCTCTAGATGTAGCAGTAAGTTAGATAATATGAATAGTATGAGTTGCATAGCAACAACTATCCCTAGCACATCCCATCACCAACAATCACCTTGGCAACTATCCATTAATGAAAAAGATACCATCATTTATGTTTGTACCTGTACCTGCAACTTAAAGTCAACAATATACTACAATATAGATCATACACAAGAGTACTTGATATAAATCATCCATTACGTTAATAATAACAATGCTAGAGAGTGTACATTCTAGTTCTCAGTTGTATGCAGAATCGAGATTAAATGATAAAGTGTCACTACAATTTCAAAGCTACATAGTACTTCTGTAGACATACCATTTCAACATTATAACATAAATTTACCACCATATAAATGCATGTAAACCACACTAAACCACAAGAATATGTGAGTGAGCCTGATGTTCAATGCATATACATGCTCGCCAAAACTAATAAAACAAAAACCCACACATAATAACAAGTGAGTAAAAACAAAGATAACCCTGACACATGTAGGCTATAAAACATTATACTTTCTTGTTCTACTTAAACCACATCTCAGTTAGATGGACAGTTGAAGAACTCAATACAAGTTGTTACAAGTTCATAATGTATCACTCAATCATGATTCAGAAAGAAAACAATAATCCATTGATCGGATCATCACGAGATTTTAACCACACCTTCATAAATATCTCAAAAACACTGTGCAGAAATTTGAAAGAAAAATAATGGTTAGATATCGAGTTATGTCTAATTTTATTAGCACAAATGAGACTGAATTCCTACAGGCGTAGCTACAGAAAATCCTTTATTTGGGTATTTCCCATCATTCATTTGTTATGAAATTTGTACAGATTAATCATCACAGAAATAGGTTCCTCATATCAAAAAATCAGAGAAATACATGCAGTATAAGTGCCTCATTCAATCTCAACAACTCAGCCACGTCCTACAGAAACAGTTCTCTGTACTACAACAGTTTCTACCACCTCTCCTAACCTGATTATCCTGAAATTTTATCTGAATGTTCCTTACATCTATAAGAATAACATATTCAAGGTTCACTTAATTCTAACGTTTCATTAAATAGATACATACATTACAAGCTGACTACTTTTACTATCAATCACAGAACTCAGTCCCGATTCTCCCATACTTTGGGGAACCTAAAATGATCAGAACTTTATGAAATTTTTACAGTAAGTTACCTACATAGATACTAACATCATACTAAAATTTCAGATCAATCTGATACACGGATATTGAGAAACACTAAGGTCAGTTGACTATACAGGGTTTTAATCCTGCTGAACACAGTCATAGATAATGCTATCATTCCAGTAGTTAACCTGACCTGATCTTCATGAAAATTTGATCGTACATCTACAACATAACAAAGTATGACATACTCAAATTTCATCACAATCCAACCATTGACTCCATTCCCCCATTGCCGTACCCACCACTCAAACATATATTCACAGTTTCACAGACACCAAAAGTGAAGCATCATTTTATAAGTCTATTCATGGAAAACCATAGCTGTGCACAAACAATACTAGGAGCACTCAAGTTCATTATCAGTTAGTCTTATCTCAATTGATCTCAAGGAATAGCTTATTCCATAAGAAACATGATTGACAGACTCAAGCAAACAAAATAAATATTAATGCCAACCACTGTACTTAATCGATCAGCACGGTTTGTGGAATGCTCATTTCATATGCTAAATTAGACATAGGATATCAACTAGAATAATAACACGACACCTAAAAATCCAGAAGACATTGATGGACAGACTTTATCATTTTAAAAAAATTAACACATCAAGAGATTTATTACCAATAGACGCAAATGGAAAACATGCACGATTAGTTAATTTGACCATCTCAAAGGCTAATAAATTACAACAACAAGATTTAATACCGAAATAGATACCACCAGTACCCACCAATAACATTTCCAAGCACTACAAAGTACAAATCTCCAGTTATAAAATACACTTAATCCATAGTTCACGTAGGTAGCTCTCCACTTAGATAGTAAATTCCGTACATATGTTTTCTCGCATGTATCAATCACTAACTAGACCACAGTTTAGTTCTCGTATCAGTGTACAAACAAATTAACAAGTTTCATGGCAATATTTTATATGAATCTATAATCATTCAAGCCCTTTCTCAACATCCAATAAGCAATTTAGATACGAGTAAATTTCGTTCCTTTCCTGTTCTTGTGTGTACTAATTACTAAGCTTAACAAATTCTTTAGTTAACCATTCAATATAATAATTTGTGATACAATCAGAATTGCATTATCAACAAAGTAATAACCATACCAGTTCATAGTAGGAACCAAAGTAAATGATCAGCCATCATCAACTCATTCAAAATGAGACTCATAAATGTAATGGGTTTACCTTAGTTAAATCAAAATGATGGCCATTGACATCAAACTAGAGTACCATTGACTATCCCCAATCACCCATTTCTGCACCATCAAACTCCAGTCACAACTTTTCCTATTTCTCTGCTCCCTAGTTTATTTATCTTCATAAACAAAAAAGTTAAGTATATATGTATATAAACATAGATTCCATTAAAGAGATAGGACCGAACAGTAAAGTTCAGCAAACTTTTACTTTTGTTCTCTCTAGACATCAATCACCATAATCAATCAAAATCAAACAATTTCCATTATCACTACAATCATTAACAGGATTAAGTTTAATCAAGTTAGATTTGCAAACCAGTAAGAATTTTAGCAAAGTACAACAACGGGACTAAGATTTAAATAAATTCGTGCAAACCCATTCAAGCATTAGTCATAAATTTGGCATAAGGAACAAAAACCTCAAAATTGATAAGAACCCTAATTTCTTTGTTTTTCACAACTTAAATTCAAGCAAGAAATTACAGAAAATTGCCTAATCATACATGCATCTAGCGGAATACACTTGCAAATTGATAAGAATCACTGAATCAATTTGGGTGAGCACCACTTGCCACAAATCAAAATTTTGAGTTGAAAAACAGAAATTCCATTTCCCCATTTATAATTCAATCAACATGAACTCCATCAGCAAGATATGGATGTACCTCCCAGAGCTTACTAACCTTTCACGACTTCAACCATGTTCTCTAAAGTTTCAGGCAGTGAGAGAAATCGTCATAGGAAGTAAAGAAAAAAAGAGACAGAAGAGAAAACAGGGAAGAAAAGGGGATGAAGAAGAACGCCAAAACCGAGTTTTTTTCACTATTTCCTCTTCTTTTTATATTTAATAACATAGAGAATTACCTAAATGCCATGTGTCCAATATGTGTGTAATCTATTAAGGCACCGTGAGTTTCAACTAAGGCTTATTTCTTTATCAAGGTATAACATTTAGTTTTACGTCCACCTAAAAGTGATACAAACACTTGACCATTAGAGTTGTATGCACTCTAAGTGCAGAATTCATACAATGGGTTTAATTAAACCCGAGAAAAATATTTAGGGTCTCACAGTTACGCTCTCGGTGGACCGGTCCTTTTGCTGATCACATTGTTTTTCCTCATGGTGCTACTGAGATTGAAGCTCAAGATGGTAGAAGTCCTTTAAAGGTTTACGGTCAGAGATTGAAATCATTTTTAGACCTTTTCCTACAGGTGATATTAAGGAGGTCCCTAAGGAGGACCATGTTTAATTTGATTGACCATTAAGGTTGTTTTTTTGTACATTAGTAGATTTTTGTAGGTTTTTATTATTCGTTTTCAGGTTTTTATTTTATGTCTTATTCTCCGTAGAAAGAGTGTTACGCTTCACCCAGGTACTATCTTTCTGACTTACCTCTTTATTCCTCTTTTTACTTATCTATTGGTATTGCTATTTATTTTGAAACATTGATGACATTGTTTGACTTAAGTTTGGGGGTAAGGGAGAAACTTTTAGTGAAATATGAAACTCCAAAGTCTAGAAACTTGTGAAAAATTCAGGATGACACTAACCATTCTAGGTAGATGGAAACTTAGCTCTTTTTCTATAGGAATTGGTGTTCCCAGTTAAATGGTCTATTCATAAAATGACAGAGTTCAGGTGTTAGAAATAACATGATAGTCGTCACCATGTCTCGGAGTTTATCTCGACCATATCACCTTCTGTTTTTATTTTTGCAAATTTTGTGTGTTTCTCTAAGTGATTTGGTGGGGCACCGGTATCGAATTGTTATCGCCGCCAAGATGAAGTAGTTTGTTTGAGATCAAGCTCCATTATTATATTTTATCTTATAAAAAAATCGAGTATTGACACTTTGATAGCAATATGTATGTGTTCTCCCTGTCTCCGTCGCCTAAGCAAGCGTGGAACGCAGGATCCATGAGAACTATCATATAAGATGTTGATAAGGATCATGCGCTTGGATTCATTTGATCCAATCATGTTGTCAGTAAATTTAAAAATAATAAATAATTATTTTATTTTCAATAAATCGTTCGCTTGGACCCTTGTATATACCAGTTGAGTCGATATTATTATAAGGATTAAGACCAGTGGGAGAGTGTTTCAGTCCATTATTCATCCTGGCACTGACCTTCAGACAGATATGGGAAATACCGTTCACCTTAGTCAACATGTGCAAACTTCATTTGATCCACATCCATCTTGTAAATCTTTTCATGTGATTGTGCTTTGATAGATTCTAAGTATCGTGGTTGAACGACTATCTAAGTAAAGCTTTTTTTTTCTTATATATGAATTATAGCATGCTCAGTGCAAACTCGTGTACAACAATTGGACTCATATAGGGTAATGATTCTCATATCCGAAGAATTTAGTATGCCAACTAAATAGCTTGTTTAGTTTCTACCCTCAATCGTTCATAGGTAGCTAGGGTTTGGAGTAGAAGGTTTTGTAGGTATACCTCTTGTAAACCCTCACGAGACTGAAACTCGTCCGATATTGACACCTATGGGTTTAAAGTTTGCACACGCCAAGTGCAATCGCGATGCCTGCGAAAGTGAGTTAGGAATTTTATTTTATTTCTAGATAAGATTTGCTCGAGGACTAGTAAATAATAACTTTGGGGGTATTTGATATACACATTTTTGTGTCTTATTTGTCCTACATTCTCTATTTTTTTAGCACTTATTTTGTACTTATTTTGGTTTATTATGTGTTTGTAGGTATTTTTGAAAAATAAACATTTGAGAAAAAATTGGCTGAAAAGTGATAAAGGTTCCCAGAGAAATTACTAAAGGCGCCCAGAGAATTTGTTAAAGGAACCCACCAAATTGATAATGGAACCTCTTTTTTAAATTCAAAACTGAAAAACGGTGGGAAACTATTTCTTTGTGGAAGAGATTGTTTCTGAGTTATTGGATTTCCTATTTTTAGGGGATTGAAACGAGTATTGATATCCCAATATGACGCAACAATAAAAAAAGGTTGAAACACGCCTTTGGAGAGTTTCTTGCCGGAAAAAATGGAGAGTTCATGATGTTGATTTCAGTGATGATTGGTGGAGATTAAAATGAGTTTTGAGTTTGTTTTGGGCTAGGAGATTGATTCCTTTTCTACTAAGGAAGTTTGCACATGAAGAAATAGGTTTCTAAAACCTATATTATGAAAAAAACAACAGATCAAACAGGGAGAGGCCGAAAAAAGAGGTTTATTCTAGGGTATGAGATTATCATGAATTTGAGTTGGTTTTGGATTAGATTTTGAGTCCTTATCGATTCAGGAGGACTAGTTAGGGTTTGTGGAGCCTATATAAAGCAAAGATATCGAGTAAAAAAGGGAGAGTTTCAATTAAAAAAAAAACAGGAAGAGAAAAAAAAATATTTTTGCTGTAGTGAAGAACATGAATAGGCGACGATTTCTTCAGCTGAACAACAACGGATATCTTCGTCTTTACAATATTTATCTTCAGCTGCAACGGTTTCTTCAACACATCTGCAACGGATATCTTCAGAACAATAACATTTATCTTCAGCGGGAAGCATTTTTTTTCTGTAACCGTGGAAACAATTATCTGCAACACTATTACGCCGTTGCAAACTCTATGTTAACATGATTTTCACTATTTTCATCTTTGTAAACAATTTTTGAGCCATGAATACACATCTTGAGAGTGTTTACAACATTAGCAGCTAGACCCCATTGATGAGGCGACGGAGGAAGCCATTTTTCCAATAATAAAGTGGTATATCTTATTAACTTTTTACAATTCTTTTATGATTATTTGCTTTGAGTTAAATTTGAAATAATAATTTTTATCAATAGTTGTGTTTTCTTTTGATGGGTCATGTTTAGTTTAGAGCTATTGATGTCCCACTTTTGATTTACAACTATTATTTTGAAAATCTAACTTTGGCAATATTTAGAATCAATTGAATGTATAAGTTGCAAGATAATTATTAATGCTAAATCATTTGAAAAATTGGCTAATGGTGGAATCATTAGTCTCAGTTATTTCCATAATCTTAAATCAATTTTACTTTAATATTATTTAATGTTAGTATTAAAAATTAGGTTTAAAAATCAAATCTTCACAAGTCTGAGTATCGAATCTTTTACCAATAATTTCTAAAACACATAATTTTTGGCACCGCTGCCAGGGATTTGTTTTTAGGTTAAATTTTTGTTTTTAGTATTAGTTTAATTTTTATATTTTTATTGTTTTGTTCTATTTTACGTTTTTTTTTTGTATTACTCTTTTGCTACAGGTTTTGGAACGAAAACGAAAAGAAATTGAGCCAAAGATTTTGGTGATTAAAAGAACCTGAGTAAAGTTAAAGCTAAAAGAACGGAAAAGAAGACAAAGAGTTTATTTTTATTTAATTTTTACTTTTTAGGGTTTTTATTTATTATTTTAATTTAGAAAAATTGTATTAGGAAATCTTTAATTGTTTTTGTAATTTTCTTCTATTTTTGGACATTTTGGACACTTTGGGACATTGTTTTGGACATCATTTTTATTTTTAAACCCTAAGGAAGTGTAATATTAGCTATAAGCTGCACAAGACGACAATTACGATTTTGTCTCAGCCCCTTGGGTTCGTACACTGACACATGAGTCAGTGGCCCGAGTCGACTTCAACGGTTCATCGCTCGTCTGGTACGGGAGGTAAAACTCTATCAATCCATGAAACCCCTGCAAGTGGATTTTCTGTATTCCTTCGTAATGCATATATGTTGAGGACTGAATACGAAATTATTTTCTAGTAAAGGGAAAGAACTGTCCATACAAGATAAGGACTCGATTTCATCACCGTTTCCTTCTTGCCCGCTTTAGGAACACGTTACCAAACGCGAACCTAAGCTTAAAATTTTGACTAGAAAGAGACTGATAGGGTAACGAGCTTATAGGAAAGTCATTCAAAATGACTGAATTGGTTACTCTGTTAGCCTAACTCAAAGTTCAGGAAGATTATTTTAAGAAGATTCGAGCCGCCTTGTAACCCAAGGAAACGTTGCCAAAGAGACAGGGTTATCAAAACTTCTTAGAGCTTATCATGTTTCTATTCGACTTAATCTAATTCAGATCGTTCTAAGAGGCTTGCTAAAACTGTAACTAGTTGCCTTTTGAAAGAATAAAAGCTGGTCTAGAAACAATCTAAGTGGAGCCATCATGCTTTTTGTTTGCTAGATTCAACAAGTTTGATTTGGTTGAGTCATCTTTGCTTGTGATTGATTAGAATTCCCTTCCAATTAGGAGTTATTTTTTTTTAGTTTTTTTAGTGTATGCCAAGACCGCTTGAAGTCATCACTGAGCGGGCTTGGAAAAGAGACACTCTAGGTCGTTTGATTAGTGAGAAACCTAGTAGTTCTGTCCCTGGAAACGAGGACCTCGAAGACTCTTCTTTTGAGGGCCCTGTTTTTGAAAATTTCAATTTTGAGAACTTGACACTATGTGAAGAAGTTACTTCTAGTCCTTTGATAACGCCAGAAATGGCAACTTTAAAAGCTTTGTTGAACCCGACTAGGACTTCTCGTCCATCATGTATCAAGTTAGTTGAAACTAAAGCAAACTATGAGTTAAAACCTGGGACCATACAGATGCTCCCAATATTCTTAGGGAAAGAAAATGAAAACCCCTATTTCCATGTTAGAGATTTTGAGGAAATATGTAGTACCATCAGGATTAAGGACCTAGATGATGAAGCATTGAAACTTAGATTGTTTTCTTTTTCATTAAGAGACAAAGCCAAATCTTGGCTATATATTTTGACTTCTGAGTCTATTGAAACCTATGAACCACTTACATATTCTTTTTTCCAGAAGTTTTTCCAATGCATAAAACATCATCTATTAGGCATCAGATTTGCACATTTGCTCAACAAGAGGGAGAATATTTATATAGGTATTTGGAAAGGTTCAATGACTTATTATCACAATGTCCTCATCATGGTTAATAACAATTAAGGCTAGTTCAGATCCTCTACAAAGGTTTAGATTATTCGACAACAACTATGGTTGAGTCTTTATGCACAAGTGGGTTTGAAAATAAAACTGTAGATTGTGCGATGATATTTCTGAATGAAATCGCCGAAAAAAACCAGCAATTGGAAAATAGTAGGGAGCCCAGAAAACAATTCTTCTAAGTAGAGAAAATATCAATAGGGTAGAAGAATCTTTTGAATCAGATCCCAAAATAGAAGTTATATCAAAAAGGTCAGAAGCTTTAGAACTGAGTCAATCTAGTTGTGGAATTGAGCCCAAGTTATTTTGGAAAGGATAGAATGTTGAAGAGCACGCCCATGCTTTTTATGATAATACTAGATTTGATAATCATCAGAAGTTTGACCCTTATTCAGAAACCTATAACCCTGGTTGGAGAAACCAGCCTAACCTTTCTTGGTCTAAGGGCCAGAGTCAAGGTCGGTCTAGTAATTCTAAGGTTTTCCCAGGTTTTAGATATACTAAGAATCCTTCAGGACCGGCACAATTTCAGAATCCGATAGATAAGACGATCATGAGTTTAACATAGTCTCTCACCTTATTAACTCAGAACACTAAAGATTTTCAGCAGTCAGTCAACCAAAGTTTACAAGAAAATCAAAATATTGTTGAGGCTAACAGTCAGGCTATTTCCAATTTAGAAACCCAGGTTGGTCAAATCGCTGAGTCTTTGAGAGAAAGAGAAAAAGGAAAGTTTCCTAGTCAACCACAACCCAATATTAGAGGAGTTCATGAAGTATCTTCTGGTGAGAAAGTGGAAAGTTCCCTAGTCAAATCATGTTAATACAATTAGAACCCTTAGGAACGATAAAGTGGTAGACAACAAGGTAACCATGCCTGATAGTGAAACATATTGTAGTTCACCCTTCTGAGCCAGTAGATGAAGAGACTGATGAAGTCTCAAAAGAGCCCGATGCAGTTCCTTATAAGCCAGATTTTGTTCCCAAATCCCCGTTCCCACAACTGTTAGCACCAACAAAGAAGGAATCCAACTTTAACGACATATTGGTGGCTTTTAAGCAAGTCACTATAAACCTTCCATTATTATATGCAATTAAGCAGATTCCTACTTATGCCAAGTTCCTGAAGGATATGTGTACGCGAAAGCGAAAGCTCAGTGTACAACAGAAAATATTTTTAGCTAGTCATGTGTGTTCAGTTATCCAGAATAATACAACTCCTAAGTACAAAGACCCTAGGTCCCAAACCATTTCTTGCACAATAGGTAACTACCATGTTGAGAAAGCTTCACTTGGCTTAGGAGCCAGTGTGAACTTACTTCCGTACCATGTGTACCTCCAGCTTGGAATTGGTAATTTGAAACCTACTCAGATAACACTGAATTAGCTGATAGGTCTATGAAAATTCCCAGTGGTGTTATAGAGGATGTTTTTATTGAGGTCGATAAGTTTATTTATCCGATGGATTTTGTTTTCCTTGATACCCAGCCTATCCATGACCCATAGAATCATATACATGTGATATTAGGTCGCCCGTTTTTAGCTACATCTAATGCGATCATTAACTGTCAAAATGGTATTATGAACTTATATTTTGGTAATTGATAGGTGCATAAATCATACATTTTTAAGTAGTTTTTCCTGACCTTATTTGCTATATTTGAGTGAATTACTATGTTTTATTATTATTTTCGAAGTTTAGTTGTCTTTTCAGGTTACAGTGCAGAAACCTGCAGAATGGAGCTGTATGAGAAGAATTACCAAGGAGCCAGTAAAAATCTGCTGAATTTAGGCCTTTCACCGTCCACAGTGTAGGAAATTGAATTACGAAGCCAACGGCGAAAGAACGAGGTCATTCTGATCTCGTATGAGGAAGTTATGGGCAAAGCCACATGGTGGCAAACTAGCTTGTGCTGCTAGCGCCCAGGCGCTAAGTTGGCTGAACCGTAGGTGCTAAGGTGCTAAGTGGTTAGTTGGAGGTGCTAGAGTGGTTTGGTGGACTAGTGGCTAGCCTTGGTGGAGTAGTAGCTAGCTTGGGGAAGTCATATGGGATTAGGAAAGAATTTGGAGTTGCTATATCTTGTTGGGATGGAATAAGAAAACTTAGCACATTTCCTAATTCCACTAGGATTGTGAAAGTGGCTAACTCAAGTTCTATAAAAGGAACTCAGGTCTTTCTCGTGGCAAGCCTTTTGGGGAGGTATCTATAGCACATATTGGAGGTCCAAGGGATATTTGGGGGTCAGGTTTACTATACAAGGAAGGACACAAGTCTACTCACGTAAGGAAAGCTAAAAACGCAAGGATTCTCGGTTGGGCTGGAATTTCCCTCACGTATAAGAGGGAGAAGTTGGCTGGAAATAGAACATCATCTAGTTCACGTTATCATACAGGAGATTAGGTTTTAAGGAGAAGAAAGGAGGCGCAAGAACACAGCAAAGGAAAAGGGGACAGCGCAACTTGAAGGCTGGCCACTTTTTCATACAGGCGATTCTGCAGAAACAATTCTTCGCTATCTTTCCGGGTTTGATTGTATTTTCTTTATTGATTTCCATGGGTTTTAAGAAACCCATGATGAGCTAAACCCTCTATATTGGTTAGGGATGTAATCTGAAGTTAGAAAACATGTTTATTGATTGAATGGCGCATGCTCATAATTTCATACTATTTTTAATATCGTTCATGTTCTACTGATTATAGTATTACATATGATGGATTGCTGATTTGTTTGAGTCCGGAATCAGGTAAATAGGCATTGGTATCTACAACTAAACTGGAGTTCTAAGAGTCGAATCTGTCGAGGGACTCCGGTTATAGGTAGTATAACATATTTGTTAACGATACTTAAAATTGCCATGCAAGTATGTGTAGAAGCTTGACCTAGGTTGAATCCGAGTGGCGAATTGCGCCGGGTTACTGATAGACACATTTTAGTGTCTAATTTGCACCTTAATTTCTTAGTGAGTTAGTATTCGATCTTGCGTCTATTACGTGTTTTTATGCTTTTGTAGGTACATTAGAAGAATAAAGATTTGTGGAAAAATTGACTCAAAAACTGTTAAAGGCACCCGGGAAAATGGATTAAGGCACCCACACTTTGGATTGGGGGCACCCCCAGGATCAGAACGGGTTGGATCGGCCAACTCAGCGGGTCAACTCAGTTGAATCGGCCCAACTCATCGGGAACACAAAGTGAAACTGCTGTCAACCGAATCAACGTGAAAAATGGGTTGTTTTCGATTCCAATTTGTTCCAAAAGCTACAAGAGTTCAACACAAGATTAAACACATCGATTTGGAGTGACTTATGCCGGAAAATATTGCGCAATCGTGAATTTGGACGGAAAAATGGATTCCGGCTTGGAATCGGATTTGTGAAGATTTGGATAGATTTTAA